>NQVE01000049.1:0-50000 GCA_003260385.1 Cuscuta australis | reverse complement strand
TTCTAAACCCTAAACCCTAAACCCTAAACCCCTAACCCTAAACCCTAAACCCCTAAACCCGAAATTCTAAACCCTAAACCCTAAACCCTAAACCCCTAACCCTAAACCCTAAACCCCTAAACCCTAAACCCTAAACCCTAAACCCGTCGCGCGTCTCGGCTCTGGCGAAAAAAGGCGACCTGCGATTCCTTTCGGCGATCATCATATTCCGGCCACTATGGCCGGCCAACGGCCACCGGACCTGCCCCAACGTCCTCCTGATCCTCCGGCGATCAGTTTGGTACCAAGCACGACTGGTTTTGCTGCCGGCAACCCAGAGATCGCAGCCACACAGCCCTCTTCCGCCGCCACAGCATTTCCGGCGTCCACAAGCCACGGTGGAGCCTCCTCCTTCTCTCAGGTTCCTCCTCAGTCTCAGGCGACTCCATTAAGCCCTTTTTTAGCTCCATCAAGTACTGGAATGGGGTGCAGCAGCTTGACAACCATGGCAGGTCTCCATGTCGGGTTGCCATCCTCTTCTTTGCTTCCAGGCTACAATGGTGTCGCGCAGGTATCCCCTGAGCTTCTCCAGGTCCATACGAGCTCATTAAGCCACTCCCCATCACTTTTGGTGACCTGCAGCTCTGGGATCAGCGTTGGTGACCCTAGCTCGGCGATAATGGCTTCACAATTACCCCAATCCTTCTCCCCGACTGTACAATGTCCTCAGGGTGTTCCATCAGGCTCTCTCACATCCAATATGGCCCTACAGCAGGTATTGAACGTGCACAATGGCGTGAAAGTGGGGGATGAGTATTCATCCCAATGCACACCAACTGTTTGCTTAAATGCCCCAAAAAAAAACTTAAGCTTTTTGACAGATTATGTTAAGATTAAAGTTCCCCTTGCTGCGTTCTCTTATTTCAATTGGAAAGAAATTGATGGTGCTGAACTAAAAGGTTTAGTGGACTCTGAATTTTCTATGATGCATCCCCTTACCCTCCTTTCACCAATACAAGAGTTATAATGTACAAGGAGCTGTTTTTCTTGCAATTATGGGACCAGATGGGTCTGCTTATGGTGAAGGTCCAGTAGAGGATATGTCCTTACGTCCAATCACAACACCACATTTGTTTCACTCCATCAATTTGGAGCTTCCTCATGAACGTAAGGCACGCACTGCCCAGGTAAAAGAAGCACGGCAGGTGCATATAGTTGAGACCCCAGGTACATCCACTGCTATAGATGCTCAAGTATTGGATTGCACTGCCTCACCGAGCATTTTGGGAGCTGGTCCAAGCTATGCATGCATGGCAACCCCTACAGCGCACGTCCCCCCCATGCATGTTTCTCATTCAGCTTATACACGGCAAGGGGGAGAGAAAGGGGTGTCATTTGCCCCTGTTTTGAATCAGGTCAAGGACAAGCCAGGTGTACCCCTCCAAAAGCCAGGGGCTGTCGTCCCTCCCGTTGTGAACAAGGTCGGCTCTCAAGCAATGCCAAGGTCCTTTGCCCAAGCCGTGACAGGCCCTTCAAATGCAGGTGCACCAAAGTCCTTTGCTCAGGCTGTAAATGGGGCGTCCACCTCAGGTATTTCATTACGGGCTAATATTCCCCGCCCATCTGCTATTTTACCTAATGTTGTTGTTGAGGATAAAATCCCCACAGTTCATAGGGGTACTCCCGGAGTTGTTTTTAAAAAATCAGAAATGCAACAACTTTCTCAGTTGGATAATTTTCTTCTTGTTGGTAAATTTTCACATGGTCGTCCTGAGATATCTGCATTGAGAAAGATGTTTGCTGAACAATTTCTACTCCGGGGGTCAGTACAGATTAGTCTTAGGGACCCTCGTCATGTTATGCTTTTATTCACTCACCCACGGGATTGTGATGACATATTTATGCAAGGACAAATTCAGTTTAACGTTCAATATCCTATGAGACTATTTCGGTGGTCTCGGGAATTTAATGTGAAAACTGAATCTTCCATTGCCCCGGTTTGGGTGACTTTTCCTAATTTACGGGCTGATTTGTTTAATGTTAGTGCCATTACCCATCTTTGCAAACCTATTGGGAAGTGCTTAAAAGTGGACCTTGCCACGTCCACTTTTTCCCGTCCCAACGTTGCAAAAGCTCGGGTGGAGATTGATTTATTGAAGCCCAGACTTGAGCAGATATGGATTGGCTTCTCTGATGAGCCTGGCGAGGAGGATGTAGGCATGTTCCAGTCTGTGGAGTATGAACGTATCCCAAAGTATTGCACAGCCTGTTTTAAACAGGGTCATGACAACTACTCGTGCCATACTTTGACTCCTCGTCAGCCTGATCAGAGCGCGGTTATTGTAGTTCCCCAACCTTCCACGACTGCACCCACGAATACCCAACCTTCTCGACGGAGGCGAAGTAGGAGTCGGGTCAGGCGTCAAAGGGAGGGGAAAGGTATTGCTATAGATGATGCAGGTACAGGTGCAGGTGGCTCCCATCGGGAGGAATCACAGTTTGTTTGGAGAAAAGACTGCGAAAGGATCCAGGCCTATTGAGGTCGTGGATGTCGATGTTTTAGGTAAGGGGGAGGGATCCTCATCCAGCTTGCAGGCCTTTGTGCCCACCTCCTCGCACCCCTCCCCGAATGTTGTTATCCCTGATGCTAGTTTAGTCCCTTCTACTGATAATGCCACTCATCCCACACCTGTTGTGGTTGAACAGTCGGCGTCCCAGGCGGTAGAGCCATCTGTTCCTCCTACCGGAGTTGAGCAAGGCTCCGTGATTGCGTCTCTTCCTCTCTCTACTTCTTCTTCTTTTCCTATTGTACATGTCCCCGATTCTCAACCCCCAGAGCTGGCTCTTGCTATGTCTAATACTTTTGATGCTTTGGGGGAGATGCCTGGGGACAGTCATGAGGTCTGCGGCTTTAATACTACTGCATCTTCCATTCCTTCCAATTTGGTAAGGAGGGAGGATGACGAGTGTAGTTCACAGACTAGTGACGGGTCCACGGGTGATCATTTTAAGGATCCTACTGATATTGCCCGGGATCTTGCAGCGAGTGGCCTTTCCCCTACAAGGGAGGCTCCGACTACTAGGGGTAAATCGGCCAAAAACGCCCGAAAGGCCACAAAGCATAAGACGGGGGTGCCTCCTGCTTTACGCAGAGTCACTCGCTCCACTTCTTCGCGCTCCCAATGATGTTGCGGTTCCTTGTTTGGAATGTGAGGAGCATCACCTCACAGGGTGTCCTTTCTAAGCTTCGAATTTTACTTAAACAGCACACACCAGTGTTGTTAGGTATTTTGGAGCCTATGAAGGCACCCTCGTAGATTGAGTACTATAGGACGTTGTTGGGTTTCACGGGGGCTAGGTGTGGTGCTGATGACCAAATCTGGCTCTTTTGGAACTTTGACAGTGCAACGTCTATTCATTTTATTTCTTATTTTGCACAGTCACTAACCTTCTCTTTCTCTCACCCTTCTTTTCCTAACCCTCTTTGGTTATCAGTTGTTTATGCAAAATGTAAGTACAGGGACAGGGAGCCATTGTGGGAGTATCTTAGAGAGACACACGCTGCTCTCCCGGCTGGCATGGCATGGGGGGTGGTGGGTGATTTCAACTGTCTGCTCGATCCCTCAGAGAAGAAAGGCGGTCGGTCGTATGCTCCAGTCAAATTTCGACCATTTGTTGAATGCGTGGAGGATTGTGAACTGGTTGATTCTCCTTTCACTGGGGAGGATTATACCTGGTTCAATAATCGAGTGGGCGGCGTGGAGATTCGGAGCCGGATTGACCGATTGCTGTTTAACCAGCCGTGGATGGATATGTTCTCTTGTTTGGTGCATCATTTGGATAGAGTGGGATCTGATCATGCTCCATTGTTGGTGGAATGTAAGTCTCATGAGCGTCCTCCTGCACGGCCTTTCACTTTCCTTAATGTCTGGACAGAGCACGAGGATTTTTAGAGAGTGGTGGCGGATTCATGGCAGGAGGACATTGCAGGAGGTCCCATGTTCATATTTGGTGCTAAGCTCAAGCGTCTGGCACATAGCTTGAGGAGATGGAACCGTGATACCTTCGGTCACATCTTTGATAGGCTTAAGGCGCTTGAGCAGGATGTTCGGGATATTGAGCTACAGTTGCAGACAGATTCTTCGGATGAGACTTACATCGAGTTCAAGCGGCGCTCTGCACTTTTGAAGTGCCAGTATCGTATCGAGGATGAGTTTTGGCGGCAGAAAGCCCATGCGAAATGGGTGTCGGACGGGGAGAGGAACTCGGGATACTTTCATGCTGTTGTGAAGGATCGCCGACGGAAGCTTTACATTCACCGCATACAGGATGATCATGGGCAGTGGGCCACGGAGAGATCTGCGATTGCGTCGCAGGCGATCACCTTTTTTCAGGCCATGTTCACTGCAGATCCTAGTGTTACATCTTCGGCCTTAGATATGATTCCACGGCTGGTTACTGATGATGATAATGACCGGTTATGCGCTGTTCCGGAGATGGAGGAGGTCAAGACTGCGGTCTTTTCTATGGACCCTCGGAGCGCGGCAGGACCCGATGGCTTTACTGGGGCTTTCTATAAGGCCGCTTGGACGATCATTTGCATGGATTTATTGGCGATGGTGCAGGCGTTTTTCTTGGGCCACGATCTGACTCGTTCCCTCACGCACACTTCTATTGTTTTGTTGCCCAAGAAGTCCAATCCTGTGACCTTTGCGGACTTCAGGCCCATCAGTTTGTGTAATTACTGCAAGAAGATCATCACGAAGATTATGGTGGTTCGCTTGGCTTCCGTGCTTCCCCAATTGCTCTCCCCGCATCAGAGTGGGTTTGTGGCGGGGTGTTCTATCACTGAAAATATTCTTTTGGCCCAGGAGATGTGTCACGGGATGCGGGTGGATAATGAGGATGTCATTCTTAAACTGGATATGATGAAGGCCTATGATCGAGTCTCCTGGTATTTCTTGATGTCAGTACTGCGCAGATTTGGCTTTTCGGAGACTTGGATCGATCTGGTCTATCGGGCCATCTCGAATATATGGTACTCAGTCATTATTAATGGGATTCGGGAGGGTTTTTTCCATTCGACGAGGGGCCTGCAGCAGGGGGACCCACTCTCTCCGTCCTTGTTCATTCTCTCAGCGGAGGTCCTTTCCCGCTCATTGGCTCATCTGTATACAGATCCTACAGTTGCTCGGTTTACACAGCCCCGTGATGCACCGCATATCCATCATCTTGCCTACGCCGACGACATTGTCATCTTCACTTCAGCGAGGGGGGACACTTTGGAGCGAGTTCGAGCGATTCTACATTCTTATGAGCAGATTTCTGGCCAGGCTGTTAGCTTTCCCAAGAGTGCCTTCTATATGCACCCTAAGGCGCTGGCACCTGTGTTGGAGCGTGTTCGAGATACTCTCGGGTGTTCATTGGATGTGCTTCCATTCACTTATCTTGGCTGTCCTATTTATCATGGTCGGAAGCGCATTCATTACTTTGAGCCTGTTCTGAAGAAGATGCGGGACAAGTGTTGTGCGTGGATGGGGCGCTATCTTTCTCCGGGGGGAAGGCTATTATGATTAAGAGTGTTCTGTAGGCGATCCCGACGCACTTGCTCGCTGCACACTTTCCTCCCAAGACAGTGATTCGAGAGATGGAGTCTATCATGGCACGATTTTTTTGGTTTGGCTTGGGAGGGACACGACGCTATCATTGGGGATCTTGGAAGACTCTGGCACGACCAACGAGGGAAGGTGGGGTCGGCTTCCTTGATTTTATGACTTTGGCTAAGTCTTGTTCGGCCAAGCTCTGGTGGAACTTTAGGACACAGGACACTATTTGGACGGCATTCATGAGGGCTAAGTACTGTAGCCGCGTCCATCCTGTGTCCAAGCAGCGGGTTGATGATGATTCGCACACATGGAAGCGCATGCTGGATGTTCGAGCCGTGATTGAGCCTGGGATTCGATGGCGTGTACTCTCTGGCACGTCTAACTTCTGGTGGGATACATGGTCTGGATTGGGTGCCTTGCATCGCTAGGTCGATGGCTGCAGTGGGTACTGGACGGATGGAGTGGGTGATATGTATCGCTCTAATTTTATGATTGACCATGATGCTCTACCCCCTGATTTATTACGGCAGTTGCGCCTTGAGCCGCCATCTCTTGTTTCTGATCATGTGGATATTCCGGTCTGGACCCCGTCTACGGATGGGAAGTTTACTCTTGCTTCTGCTAAGGAGCTTCTTAGACCGAGGAGGAATGATGAGGTGGAGGACACTGTGCTTAAGAGGTGTTGGCAGAAACACTTACCCTATAAGATGTCCTTTCTAGCATGGCGCGTTTTGGAAAGGCGCCTTCCCACTAATGATGTCCTGGCGAGATTTGGCTTTGCATTGCCTTCTCGGTGCTTATGTTGTTCGCCGCCAGGACGGGAGATCATTACACACATTTTCAATCATGGGAGCATGGCGCGGCGTGTTTGGACTTATTTCACAGAGTCTGCCCATATCCGGGGCACACATCACAGTTTGAGGTCCGTCTTGAGTAGATGGTGGGCGCAGAGGCCGAGGAGCAGGATGCTCTCGTTCCTGTTCCACCGCCTGCCGATGATTATTCTTTGGGAGATTTGGACGCACTATGCTGCGTGCAAGTATGGGGATGCTCGCCCCAACTTCGCACGCATTATCTTTCGGGTGGCTACGGCGGTGTCGGAGTGCATCTATCGTCGCTGGCCTAGCGGGGGTCTCTTACCTCCCCGATGGTCGGTGATCATGGAGCACGTTCGACGAGGCTCTGGACGCAGGAGGGTGGTGCCGATTCGGTGGGTCCCACTGCCGGGTGGCACCATCAAGGTGAACGTGGCGAGGGCTCCCCTTCGTGGGGCATATGCAGCGATCGTGCGTGACTAGACAGGTAAGTTTCTTTATGCTCTCTCTTCCATTGCATTGAGGTGGGACCCAGTGGAACGTGGAGGGATGGACATGCTTCTTCGGTGTATTCAGTGGTGTATATCCCAGTCCTTCTTGCGTATCCACGTGGAGTCCCATCATTCAGAGTTAGCTTGCTTCTTTAGAGAAGGTACCCCGTGGTACCTTCATGATGTATATGCTAGACTGCGTTTCCTCTGTTCCATCGCGACGGTCCAGTGGTTTCATTGTGACGTGCGGGCGAATGGCCCGACGACTGAGTTGGCATTGTGGGCCGTGGATAGTACAGAGGGGACGCGGGAGTTTACTAATCTGCAGGATCTTGATATTCGGGTACGATCTCTCCTTCCTATGGAAGATCTGCCCTTCTTTCGCATTGATGAGGATGGGGGTAACCCCTAATTGCACTGATTTGGGTGCCTTAACGACCGCGTCTGCGGTTAAGAGGCGCACGTATGTACCCGCGGTTAAAGGGTGCCCGTTGGTTCCCGCGGTTTGGGGCCACGTGTTGTACCGACGGTGAACGGTGCCTCTGCGAGATGACGGGCGTAGTTTCGCAAAGTTTCTTTCGTCCCCGTCGACTCCTGCGGCTCCTGGGGTACGTAGGCGCTAGCGTCTGAGGTTTTTAGCGCCCATAGTTGCCAGCGGTATTTGGCATCCTAGCCCGGGCAGAGGTGGCTGTCCATTAAAGGCTTTTCCATCTCGCACTTCATCTGAGTGCCTTAACGACCGCGCCTGCGGTCAAAAGGCGCACGTACGCGTCCGCGGTAAAGGATGTCTGTCAGTGCTTGCGGATTGAGGATTTGAGCACCCGTGGCGCACACGGAAAGTGCGTATGCGTGGTACCGTCATCAAATCGGTGCCCTCGTTGGGAGGCTGGGTGGGGCCCGGCGAGGTTTCTTCCGCCTGCGTCAGTGCTTGCGCGCGAGGTTAGAGCACCCGCTATCTGTCGGCGGTAATGGGCTAAGGGTTGGCCACTGACCCATAGTGGTACCTCTTTCTCTTTTCGTTCTTCTATCCTTTTGGACTTCATTTCTATGATCACTCTTCTTCTGGGCATTCTCATCATTTTGGATCTTTGGATTACATTGGATTTCACACATTTTGGACTTGGATATTTTACATGGCTGGACTACTTCTAGGATTAGGCCATTTCGGTTGGGCTGGTTTCGGAATTGGGCGACTTGGGTTTCGGCTGGACTTGGGCTACTACGGGCAATTACTTTGGGCTGTGGTTTTGGGCTGTCTTTGGTATGGGCTTCATCTGTTGGGCCTTCTACTTCTTGGATTTGGACTTTGACTTATGGGTTCTTCTTCACATGATACTTTGGGCTTTCTAGCTGGGCTTTGGACTTCTTCATAACATACATGGACTTGGGCTTCTTCATAGGATTGGGACGAGCTGGATTGGCTGCTTTTGGACTCTCATGGTTTGGGCCTTACATTGGGCTTATATTCTGGGCCCATCCTTCGCTCCCTTGGATTATTTTTGCACTTATTATTTTACTTCTTCTTTAGTTGGGTTTTTCTGGATTTTAGACTGAACTTAAGTCGATTGCATTTCTTGGCTCACAACTTTTTTCTTGATCTGGATTATCTGACCTTAGGCCTTACCCTTGAGGGGGTTGGGGCTCCGGGAATGATTTTATTCCTAGATCTTTTAGTGGAATGTTGTAGGCCGGCTTTGTAGTTGTACTTAAGTTTATGTTCCCATATATCCGATAAGCTCCTCGCATTTTAGTTCTTTGGTTGTTGCTTACTGTTTATACAAGTATGGAGCCTATTCCCGCTTGTTCAGACGTTTGTATTCTTTGATTATTTAATAAAATGAAATTTAAAAAAAAAACCCTTAACCCTAAACCCTAAACCCTAAACCCTAAACCCTAAACCCAAACCCAAAAACCCCAAACCGCGCGGCTCTCTCTCTCTAGGCGATTTCGCCTCCCTTCGGCGATCTCCAAATTCCGGCCACCATGGCCAGTGACGTGCTGCCGGATATCCACCAACGGCCTCCTGGCCTCAAGATGATCCCAACCCACCCAAATATCAGCCCCTTTGCTGCCGGAATCCGTCAGGTCGAGGAAGACGCCGCTGCCAATTTCATCATTACAAGCAGCGGCGAGGTTAGAGATTGTTCCCATAGGCCTCCTGACGTCATTTCGAAGCCATCGCCACCGGGATCGCCTGTTTTGGTCGCCGAAATAGCAAAATTCGGCAACCTCTAGTCAAATTGGCCTCCAAAACCTTCCCCAAACGCTTTCTGGAGTCACGACGATCATCAAGGAACCATCAGTTGCACGAATTGATGCAGATTTGAAGAAGCCCCAATTTTCGGATATTAGGGTTTTTGCGAAGGAAAAAACTCAAATTCGAGGAGCTCTAGGTGAAATTGGAAAAATTCAGTTGGATATTCATGATCCTCAGTTCAAGACGAAGAAAATGGCGTTGGTCCCGCCAGATTTTGAGAGGGTCGAATTTCCGGCGACGTTGACCGCCGGAGCTCCGCCAGCGACGGCGGTGTTGACTGCCGGGAAAAATTCAGCATCTCCAGTTCAACATCCTGACTCCAAAAAGTTCACTCCAAGCCTCTCTCAAGTGGTTTCGGCTTCTGACCGTGTCAAAGTTCCTACCTCAATCACGGAGCCGCTTCCCGATCGCGAGGTTACCGTCCATCGGGGCATGCCCGCTGTTCGATTCATGCAATCTGAGGTCAGCCAGCTTGCTCTCATTGATAAATACATTTTGGTTGGCAAATTCTCTCATGGGCAACCCAAACTGGAGGTAATCAAGCAACATTTTTCTACTAATTATGTCTTTCGTGGAACTGTTTCTGTTGGATGGCGGGATTCAAAGCATGTTTTTATTATGTTCTCCAACTCCCACGACTGCACAAATATTTTACTTGAAGGCACACTTATTTTCAATGGGTTGCATCCTATGCGTTTATTCCGATGGACACCTGATTTTGATCCAGAGTTTGAGACCTCACTGTCACCTGTTTGGATCTCCTTTTATGGTCTCCCTCTACATATGTTCAATTTTCATGCGTTGTCTTTGATCTGTAAACCCATTGGAAAGTTGTTAGGCGTGGATAGTGTCACTTTGGCGAAGGCAAAACCTCATGTGGCACGAGTTTGTGTTGAGATGGATTTACTAGCGCCCCGACCTAAAGATATTTTTGTGGGTGTTTCTGAAGTTTTTGGTGAAGAGGATTGTGGTTTTGTTCAGCCGGTGGTGTACGAGAAGGTTCCATATTATTGTGATTACTGCTGGCGGCAAGGTCACTCTTTGGAGAGGTGCAAGCTTTACAAACCTGAAACCCAACAACCGAAGCCCAAATCTAAAACCCATTCGGCCCCACCTACCCAAACTCCAAACCCAAGCCTCAAGCCCATTCCTTCAAACCCAACACCTACGGCTAAGCCCAATCTCAAACCCAACCCATTTCAAAATCCACACCCCAAGTGCCTTTACCCAAGCCCAAGTCCCATATTTATATTCCTAAAGCCCAACAGCCAAATATCCAAGCCCATTCCCTAAACCCAATCCCCCCGGCCCAGAACCCACCCGCCTTCAACCCAATCCCTTCGGCCCACAACCCGTCCGTCCCAAAGCCCATAACTCCAGCCCAAAACCCACCCGCCCTCACCTCCACAAACCTACCCGCCACCCCTGGCCCAATACCCAAAACCTCACAGCCCACGGCCCAAATCCCCAACCCAATTTCCCTTGGCCCATCTCCCAAACCCAAAAACCCATGCACTCCACCTTCCAAACCCACTTCTGACTCGCAGGTCAAATCGGGCAAAGGTTCTAGACCTCCCACTTTGGAGGAATTGGAATTACTTGAGACATCTGACGAGCCTGAGGAGCCTGCTGAAGATCTCGATTTTGATGCCTCCACCCTTCCCTTTGCTTCAGCTGATATTGATTTAGGAAGGGCGAGGGCAAAGTCCCCTTTTACCCCCGCAGGCCGCACTCCTCTTATTTGCACACTAAACCGCTCGGCCAACACCATCCCTTCAAATAGGGTCTTTGGTCTCCACCGTTCTTCGCCTTAGGACCCCGGTCCTTCGTATAAGAACGTGGAGCCGGTCCGATATCACTGTGATGGTCGTCGGTACGATTATGAGGATGAAGATGACGACTTCCCTTCTGAAGAGGACTGGAATGATTCGGAGCGGGAGGATTACCTTCCCGGATTTGATCCCGACGCCAAAGTCGGGTACTACGGGAATAATTTGGAGCTCTTTCGCCAGGACTTATAGGCGGCTGGGTTGTCCCCGCCGCGGCACTACAAACCGCCACGCTCGAGACACCGTGATTATGAGGATCGGTTCTTGGGCTGATCTACTTGTCCTGAGACTTCGGCAGCTGGCCCTTCTTTATCGATATATCTTTTCTGCTGTCTTAGTCTTTTTATTTATTTATTTACTTTATTGCATTACTTTATTTCGGTGAGTTGGAGACTTGTTCCTTCCACCAAAACTTCTTTATTTATGCGAATAAAACTGCTTTTCTTTAATAAAAATAAAAAAAACCCAAACCCGCGCATCTCCTCTCTGGCGAAAATCGGCGACACGCCCATCCTTTCGGCGATTCACTTTTTCCGGCCAATATGGCCGGCCAACGGCCACTGGATCCCTCCCATCATCCTCCTGACGTCCAGCCGGTTCTATCAAGCCCCAACACGTCGGAAACCGTCACTGGAAACGCCTCTAATGGTACAGCGATCGGCACCACCGTGCCACCATTTTTTCCGGCGACAACAGGCCATGAGGGCACCTCACACCTATCCCAGGTTCTTCTCCTCCCTCAAGCGACTTCTTTGAGCCCGTTTTTAGCCCCTACAAGCACTGGATCAGAGAGCACCAGCCCTGCGACCATGGCGGATCTCCATGTCGGGTTTCCTCTTATCTCTCACCTATTGAGCAAACCCAACGTCGCGCAGCCCTGTCCGGCGATTCCCTAGGTCCCTACGAACCTGACGACCTACACCCCATCCATTTTGGTACATGGTGACCTTGGACCCATCTCCGGCGATCACACGGCAGCCCTAATGGCCTCCCAGCTGCCTGCTTCGTTTGCTCCACTTGTACAACTCTCTCCAGGTGCTCCACTAGTTCCTTTGTCAACATTTTTACCCCTAAACTCATCTGCGAACGTGGGCTTCAATACTTTGGGCTCTACAGCCCCCATAGCTACATGCACACCAGGTGTTTGTGAAAATGTTCCAAAGGGAAATCCTTCAACAATGGGTGATTATTTTAAGGTGAAAGTCCCTCTTCATACTCTTACTCACTGCAACTGGAAAGAAATTTCTGGTGCTGAGCTTAAAGGCCTTTTTGGTGATGAAACCGCCATAATGCATGTACCTTTCTCCTCCTTTTCTCAATATAAACGGCTCAACATGCAAGGGGCTGTTATACTTGCAATAATGGAGCAGGATGGGACTGCATATGGGCAGTATCCAGCTGGTGAAGTGCTTCGCCCCATTACCCAGCCTCATTTATTCCAACCTTTCAATCTTGAGCTTCCCAATGACAAAGAGGCACGGCTTGCACATGGGGTTGCCACTCAAGGTTCTCCCACGGATAATGCAGCTACTACCTTGGTTTCCACTGCCATGACAAGTATTTTAGGCTCTGTATCACAGCATGCAGCCCATACGATGCAGGCTTCTACGCCTCATGCACGGCAAGGCGGGGAAAAAGGGGTGTCCTTTGCCCCCACTTTGGACCAGCCCAAAGAAAAGCACGGTATGCTTTCTCAAAAACCAGTGGCTGTTTCCTCGGTGAACTCTACGGTTATGGCCACTAAGGCAGTGGCAGTGGCCCCCTCTCACAATGGTATGGCAGGGCTACGGCTTCCCAAGGTGCACGGCCAGGAGGCCCACCCAATGCACCCAAACTATCCTTTGCCCAGGCCGTAGCAGGGTCCTCTACCCCAGGTATCTCTTTACGGGCTAATGTTTCCCGCCCTTGTGCTATTTTATCCAATGTGGTCGTTGAGGAGAAAGTCCCCACTTTTCATAGAGGTACGCCTGCTGTTGATTTTAAGAAAGCGGAAATGCAACAACTTTCTCAACTAGATAATTTTCTTTTGATTGGTAAATTTTCTCATGGTCGTCCTGAAATTGCCACTTTGAGGAAGTTGTTTGCTGCACAGTTTATTCTTAGGGAGTCTGTTCAGATTAGTCATCGTGACCCACGCCATGTTATGCTGTTATTCACTCATCCCCAGGATTGTAATGATATTTTCATGCAAGGGCAGATTCAGTTTAACGGACAATTTCCGATGAGACTGTTTAGGTGGTCCCCGGAATTTAACGTTAAAACTGAATCCTCCGTTGCGCCGGTGTGGGTGACGTTTCCTAATTTGCGGGCTGATTTGTTTAATGAGAGTGCTATCCACCAGCTTTGTAAGCCAATCGGGAGGTGCTTGAAAGTGGACGTCGCTACGTCGAATTTCACACGTCCCAATGTGGCTAAGGCTAGGGTGGAGATTGATTTGTTAAAGCCTAGGATCGAACAGATATGGATTGGTTTCTCTGATGCACCTGGCGAGGAGGATGTGGGTATGTTCCAGCCTGTGGAATATGAACGCATCCCAAAGTACTGCACGACCTATTTTAAACAGGGTCATGACAATTCTTCGTGCAATACTTTGACTCCCAGTCAGTCTGATCAGAGGACAGTTGTTGTGGTTCCCCAACCTTCCACGGCTGCACCCACGAATACCCAACCTCCTCGACGGAGGCGAAGTAGGAGTCGGGTCAGACGTCAAAGGGAGGGGAAAGGTATTGCTCTTGATGATGCAGGTGCAGGTGCAGGTGGCTCCCATAGGGAGGAGTCACAGTATGTTTGGAGAGAAAAGACAGCGAAAGGATCCAGACCTATTGAGGTCATGGATGTCGATGGTTTAGGTAAGGGGGAGGGACCCTCATCTAGCTTGCAGGCCTTTATGCCCACTTCTTCGCATCCCTCCCCGAATGTTGTTATACCTGATGCTAGTTTAGCTCCTTCTTCTGTTAACGCCACTGTTCCCACACCTATTGTGATTGAACAGTCAACGTCTCTGACTTTAGAGCCATCTGTTCCTCCTACCGGAGTTGAGCCAGGCTCCATTGTTGCTTCTCTTCCTCTCTCTACTTCTTCTTCTTCTCCTATTGTACATGTTCCCGATCCTCAACCCCAGAGCTGGCTCTTGCTATGTCTAATACTTTTGATGCTTTGGCGGAGATGCCTGGGGACAGTCATGAGGTCTGCAACTTTACTACTGTTACATCTTCCATCCCTTCCAATTCGGTAAGGAGGGAGGATGACGAGTGCAGTTCGCAGACTAGTGACGGGTCCACAGGTGATCATTTTGAGGATCCTACTGATATTGCCCGGGATCTTGCAGCGAGTGGCCTTTCACCTGCAAGGGAGGCTCTGATTACTAGGGGTAAATCGACCAAAAACGCCCGAAAGGCCACAGAGCATAAGACAGGGGTGCCTCCTGCTCCACGCAGAGTCACTCGCTCCACTTCTTCGCGTTCTCAATGATGATGCGGTTCCTTGTTTGGAATGTGAGGAGCATCACCTCACAGGATGTCCTTTCTAAGCTTCGAATTCTACTTAAACAACACTCTCCAGTGTTGTTGGGTATTTTGGAGCCTATGAAGGCACCCTCGCAGATTGACTATTATAGGACACTGTTGGGTTTCACGGGAGCTAGGTGGGTGCAGATGACCAAATCTGGCTCTTCTGGAACTTTGACATTGCACCGTCCATTCATTTTATTTCTTATTTTGCACAGTAACCTTTTCTTTCTCACACCCTTCTTTTCCTAACCCTCTTTGGTTGTCAGTTGTTTATGCAAAATGTAAGTACAGGGACAGGGAGCCATTGTGGGAATATCTTAGAGAGACACACGCCACTCTCCCGGCTGACATGGCATGGGGGGTGGTGGGTGATTTCAACTGTCTGCTCGATCCCTTGGAGAAGAAAGGAGGCCGGCCGTATGCTCCAGTCAAATATCGGCCTTTTGTTGAATGCGTGGAGGATTGTGAACTGGTTGATTCTCCTTTCACTGGGGAGGATTATACCTGGTTCAATAATCGAGTGGGCGGCGTGGAGATTCGGAGCCGGATTGACCGATTGCTGTTTAACCAGCCATGGATGGATATGTTCTCTTGTTTGGTGCATCACTTGGATAGAGTTAGATCTGATCATGCTCCACTGTTGGTGGAGTGTAAGTCTCATGAGCGTCCTCCTGCACGGCCTTTCACTTTCCTTAATGTCTGGACAGAGCACGAGGATTTTCAGAGAGTGGTGGCTGATTCTTGGCGGGAGGACATTACTGGCAGTCCCATGTTCGTATTTGGTGCTAAGCTCAAGCGTCTGGCAAATAGCTTGAAGAGATGGAACCGAGACACCTTCGGTCACATCTTTGATAGGCTTAAGGCGCTTGAGCAGGATGTTCGGGACATTGAGCTACAGTTGCAGATAGATCCTTCGGATGGGACATACATCGAGTTTAAACGGCGCTCTGCCCTTTTGAAGCGCCAGTATCGTATTGAGGATGAGTATTGGCGGCAAAAAGCCCATGCGAAATAGGTGACGGACGGGGAGAGGAACTCGGGGTACTTTCACTCAGTTGTGAAGGATCGCCGGCGGAAGCTGTACATTCACCGCATACAGGATGATAGTGGGCAGTGGGTCACGGAGAGAGCTGCGATTGCAACGCAGGCGATCACCTTTTTTCAGGCCATGTTCACTGCAGATCCTAGTGTCACATCTTCGGCCTTAGACATGATTCCACGGCTGGTCACTGATGGTGATAATGACCGGCTATGCGCCGTTCCGGAGATGGAGGAGGTCAAGACTGCGGTCTTTGCTATGGATTCTAGGAGTGCAGCGGGACCTGATGGCTATACTTGTTGAAACACGGGCTTGTCACGTTTTCGTACTAAAGCCGTGTTCGTTCTTGTAACAGGTTTTGATAATGCCAAACCGCCGTGATCAAGTCAAACATTGAATATACAAGGCGAAGAACGAAGATAAGAGCAAGAGCTAAACGAAGACCAAGAACGAAGACCTTAATCATAGTATTGAGTCGGTCTTTATTGTGATCAAGACCGACCCAACAAATCTCCCTTTGAAACTCTTTATAACCGTCCTCCTACATATACCCACCTTCGTGCCTTTGGTTGCTTGGTCTATCCATGGCTCCGCCCTTACACTCACCACAAACTTCAACCACGCTCCACTTCTTGTGTCTTCTTAGGATATCACCCCACCACTAAAGGGTATAAATGCTATGAACCCGTGTCTCAAAAAGTTTATGTCTCTCGTCATGTTCGGTTCGTCGAGGATCAGTTTCCATATCCCAAATTGTCATCCCTCCCGTCACCCTCTCCTATAACCCCTATTTTTCCTCCAAGCCCAGGCTCACATGCTCCTGTCCCACTGACGGTCCAACCCCAGACCCGTCCCACCAGTCACGGACGATAGCCCGACACCCTCCCTATGGACACGCCACAGACGGTCCAACCCTAGAACCGTACCCCAACCCACCCTCGACCGTCACCTACTCCTCTCCAAAACACACAACCGGTTAACCGACCCCCGCCCCAAAACACACACACCATGCAAACCCGAGCCAAATCTGGAATTTTCAAACCTAAAGCCTATACCATTACCACCCTTGATACTACCCCACCTACCACTGAGCCTAGCACTTACCGCCAAGCCTCTGGTATTAGTTTTTGGTGTCAGGCTATGGATGAGGAGTTTATTGCTTTGAATGAGCAACGTACATGGGACTTGGTTCCACCACCCAAGAACCGCACTCCGATTGGTTGCAAATGGGTGTATCGCATTAAACGGAATGCTGATGGATCTGTTTCAAGGTATAAGGCTCGTCTTGTCGCAAAAGGTTATCATCAGGAGTATGACATTGATTACAAGGAGACATTCAGTCCTGTGGTCAAGCAACAAACAGTGCGCCTGGTCCTCTCTTTAGCACTCAATCGTGATTGGCCTCTTCATCAACTAGATGTTAGCAATGCCTTTCTTCACGGTACAGTGGACAAGGAAATTTATATGGAGCAGCCCCCGGGGTACATAAATCCCACTCATCCTCACTATGTTTGCAAGCTCCGCAAATCACTATATGGTCTCAAACAGGCACCCCGTGCATGGTACACACGCCTCTCCTCATTAAATTTCGCAACTTTTTTGATGAATTTAAAATTTGTTCAAAAAATGTGATGGTACCCCTAGAGCTCGAGGCCAAAACTAAAAAAATTATAATTTAGACATTGTTGACAAGCAGTTTTGATATGAAACTTTTACAAAGATTTTACATGCAAATAAAAACATTCATGTCAAAGTTTGCAACTTTTTGGATGAATTTTAAAATTTGGCCAAAAAATATTATCTTACCCCTAGTGCTCGAGGCCAAAAATAAAAAATTATAATTTAGACATTATTGACAAGTATTTTGACATGAAACTTTTACAAAGGATTTTACATGATCAATGTAAAATTTCTCAACTTTTTTGATTAATTTTAAAATTTGGCCAAAAAATATGATTGTACCCCTAGAGCTCGAGGCCAAAACTAAAAAAAATTATAATTTAGACATTGTTAACAAGTAATTTTGATATGAAACTTTAACAAAGGATATTAAATGAAAATAGAAACAACCATGTCAAATTTCAAAACTTTTCTGATTCATTTAAAATTTGTCCAAAAAATGTGATGGTACCCCTAGAGCTCGAGGCCAGAACTAAAAAAAATAATTTACACAATGTTAACAAGTACTTTTGACATGAAACTTTTACAAAGGATTTTATATTCAAATAAAAATATCCGAGTAAAATTTCACAACTATTTTGATGAATTTAAAATTTGTCCAAAAAAATGTGATGGTACCCCTAGAGCTCGTGGCCAAAACTAAAAAAATTATAATTTAGACATTGTTGACAAGTATTTTTGACCTGAAACTTTTACAAAGGATTTAACCTTCAAATAAAAACATCCATGTCAAATTTCGCAACCTTTTTTATGAATTTAAAATTTGTCCAGAAAATGTGATGATACCCCTAGAGCTCGAGGCCAAAACTAAAAAAATTATAATTTAGGCATTGCTAACAAGTAGTTTTGATATGAAACTTTTACAAAGGATTTAACATGCAAATAAAAACATCCATGTCAAGTTTCGCAACTTTTCTGATGAATTTAAAATTTGTCCAAAAATGTGATGGTACCCCTAGAGCTCGAGGCCAAAACTAAAAAAATTATAATTTAGATGTTGTTGACAAGCACTTTTGACATGAAACTTTTACAAAGGATTTTACATGCAAATAGAAACATCCATGTCAAATTTTGCAACTTTTTGGATGAATTTTAAAATTGGCCAAAAAATATGATCGTACCCCTTACGCTCGAGGCCAAAACTAAAAAAATTATAATTTAGACATTATTAACAAGTACTTTTGACATGAAACTTTAAAAAAGATCTTACATGCAAATAGAAACATCCATGTCAAATTTCTCAACTTTTTTGATGAATTTTAAAATTTGGCCAAAAAATATGATTGTACCCCTAGAGCTCGAGACCAAAACTAAAAAAATTATAATTTAGACATTGTTAACAAGTAATTTTGATATGAAACTTTAACAAAGGATATTAAATGAAAATAGAAACAACCATGTCAAATTTCACAACTTCTCTGATTCATTTAAAATTTGTCCAAAAAATGTGATGGTACCCCTAGAGCTCGAGGCCAGAACTAAAAAAAATAATTTACACAATGTTAACAAGTACTTTTGACATGAAACTTTTACAAAGGATTTTATATTCAAATAAAAATATCCGAGTAAAATTTCACAACTATTTTGATGAATTTAAAATTTGTCCAAAAAAATGTGATGGTACCCCTAGAGCTCGAGGCCAAAACTAAAAAAATTATAATTTAGACATTGTTGACAAGTATTTTTGACCTGAAACTTTTACAAAGGATTTAACCTTCAAATAAAAACATCCATGTCAAATTTCGCAACCTTTTTTATGAATTTAAAATTTGTCCAGAAAATGTGATGATACCCCTAGAGCTCGAGGCCAAAACTAAAAAAATTATAATTTAGGCATTGCTAACAAGTAGTTTTGATATGAAACTTTTACAAAGGATTTAACATGCAAATAAAAACATCCATGTCAAGTTTCGCAACTTTTCTGATGAATTTAAAATTGGTCCAAAAATGTGATGGTACCCCTAGAGCTCGAGGCCAAAACTAAAAAAATTATAATTTAGATGTTGTTGACAAGCACTTTTGACATGAAACTTTTACAAAGGATTTTACATGCAAATAGAAACATCCATGTCAAATTTTGCAACTTTTTGGATGAATTTTAAAATTGGCCAAAAAATATGATCGTACCCCTTACGCTCGAGGCCAAAACTAAAAAAATTATAATTTAGACATTATTAACAAGTACTTTTGACATGAAACTTTAAAAAAGATCTTACATGCAAATAGAAACATCCATGTCAAATTTCTCAACTTTTTTGATGAATTTTAAAATTTGGCCAAAAAATATGATCGTACCCTAGAGATCGAGGCCAAAACTAAAAAAATTATAATTTAGACATTATTGACAAGTACTTTTGATATGAAACTTTTACAAAGGATTTTATATTCAAATAAAAATATCCATGTAAAATTTCACAACTATTTTGATGAATTTAAAATTTGTCCAAAAAATGTGATGGTACCCCTAGAGCTCGAGGCCAAAACTAAAAAAATTATAATTTAGACATTGTTAACAAGTAGTTTGATATAAACTTTTACAAAGGATATTACATGCAAATAGAAACATCCATGTCAAGTTTCGCAACTTTTCTGATGAATTTAAAATTTGTCCAAAAATGTGATGGTACCCCTAGAGCTCGAGGCCAGAACTAAAAAAATTATAATTTAGACGTTGTTGACAAGCACTTTTGACATGGAACTTTTACAAAGGATTTTACATGCAAATCGATACATCCATGTCAAATTTTGCAACTTTTGGATGAATTTTAAAATTGGCCAAAAAATATGATCGTACCCCTTACGCTCGAGGCCAAAACTAAAAAAATTATAATTTAGACATTATTAACAAGTACATTTGACATGAAACTCTAAAAAAGATCTTACATGCAAATAGAAACATCCATGTCAAATTTATCAACTTTTTTGATGAATTTTAAAATTTGGCCAAAAATATGATCGTAGCTCTAGAGCTCGAGACCAAAACTAAAACAATTAAAATTTAGACATTATTGACAAGTATTTTGACATGAAACTTTTACAAAGGATTTTACATGAAAATAGAAATATCAATGTAAAATTTCTCAACTTTTTTGATAAATTTTAAAATTTGGCCAAAAAATATGATCGCACCCCTAGAGCTCGAGGCCAAAAGTAAAAAAATTATAATTTAGATATTATTGACAAGTCTGGAATTTTCAAACCTAAAGCCTATACCATTACCACCCTTGATACTACCCCACCTACTACTGAGCCTAGCACTTACCGCCAAGCCTCTGGTATTAGTTTTTGGTGTCAGGCTATGGATGAGGAGTTTATTGCTTTGAATGAGCAACGTACATGGGACTTGGTTCCACCACCCAAGAACCGCACTCCGATTGGTTGCAAATGGGTGTATCGCATTAAACGGAATGCTGATGGATCTGTTTCAAGGTATAAGGCTCGTCTTGTCGCAAAAGGTTATCATCAGGAGTATGACATTGATTACAAGGAGACATTCAGTCCTGTGGTCAAGCAACAAACAGTGCGCCTGGTCCTCTCTTTAACTTTTGACATGAAACTTCTAAAAAAGATCTTACATGTAAATAGAAACATCCATGTCAAATTTATCAACTTTTTTGATGAATTTTAAAATTTGGCCAAAAAATATGATCGTAACCCTAGAGCTCGAGACCAAAACTAAAACAATTATAATTTAGACATTATTGGCAAGTACTTTTGACATGAAAGTTTTACAAAGAATTTTATATTGAAATAAAAATATCCATGTAAAATTTCACAACTATTTTGATGAATTTAAAATTTGTCCAAAAAAATGTGATTGTACCCCTAGAGCTCGAGCCCAAAACTAAAAAAATTATAATTTAGACATTGTTAACAAGTACTTTTGATATGAAACTTTTACAAAGGATTTTACATGCAAATAAAAACATCCATGTCAAAGTTTGGAACTTTTTGGATGAATTTTAAAATTTGGCCAAAAAATATGATCGTACCCCTTACGCTCGAGGCCAAAACTAAAAAATTATAATTTAGACATTTTTGACAAGTATTTTGACATGAAACTTTTAGAAAAGATTTTACATGCAAATAGAAATATCAATGTAAAATTTCTCAACATTTATGATGAATTTTAAAATTTGGCCAAAAAATATGATCGTACCCCTAGAGCTCGAGGCCAAAACTAAAAAAATTATAATTTAGATATTATTGACAAGTACTTTTGACATGAAACTTCTAAAAAGCATCTTACATGCAAATAGAAACATCCATGTCAAAGTTTGCAACTTTTTGATGAATTTAAAATTTGACCAAAAAATATAATCGTGCCCTACAGCTCGAGGCAAACACAAAAAATTATAATTTAGACATTATTGACAAGTACTTTTGACATAAAACTTTTACAAAGGATTTTATATTCAAATAAAAACATCCACATCAAATTTCACAATTATTTTGATGAATTTAAAATTTGTCCAAAAAAATATGATGGTACCCCTAGAGCTCGAGGCTAAAACTAAAAAAAATTATAATTTAGACATTATTGAAAAGTATTTTTGACATGAAACTTTTACAAAAGATTTAACCTTCAAATAAAAACATCCATGTCAAATTTCGCAACTTTTCTTATGAATTTAAAATTTGTCCAAAAAATGTGATCGTACCCCTAGAGCTTGAGGCCAAAACTTAAAAAATTATAATTTAGACATTGCTAACAAGTAGTTTTGATATATAACTTTTACAAAGGATTTTACATGCAAATAGAAACATCCATGTCAAGTTTCGCAACTTTTCTGATGAATTTAAAATTTGTCTAAAAAATGTAATGGTACCACTAGACCTCAAGGCCAAAACTAAAGAAATTATAATTTAGACGTTGTCGACAAGCACTTTTGACATGAAATTTCTAAAAAAGATCTTACATGCAAATAGAAACATCCATGTCAAATTTATCAACTTTTTTGATGAATTTTAAAATTTGGCCAAAAAATATGATCGTAGCCCTAGAGCTCGAGACCAAAACTAAAACAATTATAATTTAGACATTATTGATAAGTACTTTTGACATGAAACTTTTACAAAGGATTTTATATTCAAATAAAAATATCCATGTAAAATTTCACAACTATTTTGATGAATTTAAAAAATGTGATGGTACCCCTAGAGCTCGAGGCCAAAACTAAAAAATTATAATTTAGACATTGTTAACAAGTAATTTTGATATGAAACTTTTACAAAGGATATTAAATGAAAATAGAAACAACCATGTCAAATTTCACAACTTTTCTGATTAATTTAAAATTTGTCCAAAAAATTTGATGGTACCCCTAGAGCTCGAGGCCAGAACTAAAAAAAATAATTTAGACAATGTTAAAAAGTAGTTTTGATATGAAACTTTTACAAAGGATATTAAATCCAAATAGAAACATCCATGTCAAATTTCACAACTATTTTGATGAATTTAAAATTTGTCCAAAAAAATGTGATGGTACCGCTAGAGCTCAAGGCCAAAACTAAAAAAATTATAATTTAGACATTGTTAACAAGTAGTTTTGATATGAAACTTTTACAAAGGATATTAAATGCAAATAGAAACATCCATGTTAAATTTCACAACTTTTCTGATGAATTTAAAATTTGTCGAAAAAATGTGATGGTAACCTTAGAGCTCGAGGCCAAAACTAAAAAACTTATAATTTAGACATTGTTAACAAGTAGTTTTGATATGAAACTTTCACAAAGGATATTACATGCAAATAGAAACATCCATTTCAAATTTCGCAACTTTTCTGATTAATTTAAAATTTGTCCAAAAAATGTGATGGTACCTCTAGAGCTCGAGGCCAAAACTAAAAAATTATAATTTAGACATTGTTGACAAGCAGTTTTGATATGAAACTTTTACAAAGGATTTTACATGCAAATAGAAACATCCATGTCAAGTTTTGCAACTTTTTGGATGAATTTTAAAATTGGCCAAAAAATATGATCGTACCCCTTACGCTCGAGGCCAAAACTAAAAAAATTATAATTTAGACATTATTGACAAGTACTTTTGACATGACACTTCTAAAAAAGATCTTACATGCAAATAGAAACATCCATGTCAAATTTCTCAACTTTTTTTATGAATTTTTAAATTTGGCGAGAAAATATGATAGTACGTGTAGAGCTCGAGGCCAAAACTAAAACAATTATAATTTAGACATTATTGACAAGTACTTTTGACATGAAACTATTACAAAGGATTTTATATTCAAATAAAAATATCCATGTAAAATTTCAAAACTATTTTGATGAATTTAAAATTTGTCCAGAAAAATGTGGTGGTAACCTTAGAGCTCGATGCCAAAACTAAAAAAATTATAATTTAGACATTGTTAACAAGTAGTTTTGATGTGAAACTTTTACAAAGGATATTACATGCAAATAGAAACATCCATGTCAAATTTCAAAATTTTTCTGATGAATTTAAACTTTGTCCAAAAAATGCGATGTTACCACTAGAGCTCGAGGCCAAAACTAAACAAATTATAATTTAGACATTGTTGACAAGCAGTTTTGATATGAAACTTTTACAAAGAATTTTACATGCAAATAGAAACATCCATGTCAAGTTTTGCAACTTTTTGGATGAATTTTAAAATTGGCCAAAAAATATGATCGTACCCCTTACGCTCGAGGCCAAAACTAAAAAAATTATAATTTAGACATTATTGACAAGTACTTTTGACATGACACTTCTAAAAAAGATCTTACATGCAAATAGAAACATCCATGTCAAATTTCTCAACTTTTTTTATGAATTTTTAAATTTGGCGAGAAAATATGATAGTACGTGTAGAGCTCGAGGCCAAAACTAAAACAATTATAATTTAGACATTATTGACAAGTACTTTTGACATGAAACTATTACAAAGGATTTTATATTCAAATAAAAATATCCATGTAAAATTTCAAAACTATTTTGATGAATTTAAAATTTGTCCAGAAAAATGTGGTGGTAACCTTAGAGCTCGATGCCAAAACTAAAAAAATTATAATTTAGACATTGTTAACAAGTAGTTTTGATGTGAAACTTTTACAAAGGATATTACATGCAAATAGAAACATCCATGTCAAATTTCAAAATTTTTCTGATGAATTTAAAATTTGTCCAAAAAATGCGATGTTACCACTAGAGCTCGAGGCCAAAACTAAACAAATTATAATTTAGACATTGTTGACAAGCAGTTTTGATATGAAACTTTTAAAAAGGATTTTACATTCAAATAAAAACATCCATGTCAAATTTTGCAACTTTTTGGATGAATTTTAAAATTTGGCCAAAAAATATGATCGTACCCATTACGCTTGAGGCTAAAACTAAAAAATTATAATTTAGACATTATTGACAAGTACTTTTGACATGAAACTTTAAAAAAGATCTTACATGCAAATAGAAGAATCCATGTCAAATTTCTCAACTTTTTTGATGAACTAGTATTCTAACCCGTGCCATGCACGGGGTCGAAAGAAATTTATCTCGATTCTAAATTATTATAATGAATTTATTTTTCAGAATAAAGAAAATATATTGGTCACATGATTTTTAATACTACAAATGAAAAATGCCAAAATAAAATAAATAATATTTGAGGAACAGAATGTAGAGTTAACAATATTTATTTTCATACCAAATTTTCTGAAAGACTTCACGGGATACAACATTTTTGGTATGGTTGCAAGGGTTTCCATTCTCATCTAGAACTAATATTTTTAATCATGTCTCTGTCTTCACTCGTGAAACAGCAAAATATAGTCATAGCAAAACATGAGGCGATCGGGAATTGTCTTCTTTGGAACTTCAAGGGCAGCCCTAGATCAGATGATACCAAATTCATTTTAGTGATGTAACTTTTTCCCCCACTCGATTTCCCGAAATCACAATTGCACCGATAACATTATTTCGCAGCTCTTGAACGACTAATCTTGTCCCATTACACTATCCATATGATTGGTCAATGTTCCTCAATAGCATAATCGGTACCCCTTTTTCAAGACTATTTTGTGGTTTGGGATTCCCGAACATTTGATATCGTTCAAAAACTCAACTGTTATCCAATCGCCATCAACACCTACATCTGCTACTGCTTGACATGAAGAAACAGAACTCAAATACTCCTTTTCATCGCTAGGAATGAAGGGCAGAACAAATTCATTTATCATTTCAACTACTTCGAGAGTTGGTGCCAATAGTGCTCTATCCTCAAAAAAAAGAATATTTTTTCATATTTTCAAACATAAATCATTTTCCAATATAAGACTTAAACTTTTTAGACAAAACATAAATCATACCCCTAGAGCTCGAAGCCAAAACTAAAACAATTATAATTTAGACATTATTGACAAGTACTTTTGACATGAAACTTTTACAAAGGATTTTATATTCAAATAAAAATATCCATGTAAAATTTCACAACTATTTTGATGAATTTAAAAAATGTGATGGTACCCCTAGAGCTCGAGGCCAAAACTAAAAAATTATAATTTAGACATTGTTAACAAGTAATTTTGATATGAAACTTTTACAAAGGATATTAAATGAAAATAGAAACAACCATGTCAAATTTCACAACTTTTCTGATTAATTTAAAATTTGTCCAAAAAATTTGATGGTACCCTAGAGCTCGAGGCCAGAACTAAAAAAAATAATTTAGACAATGTTAAAAAGTAGTTTTGATATGAAACTTTTACAAAGGATATTAAATCCAAATAGAAACATCCATGTCAAATTTCACAACTATTTTGATGAATTTAAAATTTGTCCAAAAAAATGTGATGGTACCGCTAGAGCTCAAGGCCAAAACTAAAAAAATTATAATTTAGACATTGTTAACAAGTAGTTTTGATATGAAACTTTTACAAAGGATATTAAATGCAAATAGAAACATCCATGTTAAATTTCACAACTTTTCTGATGAATTTAAAATTTGTCGAAAAAATGTGATGGTAACCTTAGAGCTCGAGGCCAAAACTAAAAAACTTATAATTTAGACATTGTTAACAAGTAGTTTTGATATGAAACTTTCACAAAGGATATTACATGCAAATAGAAACATCCATTTCAAATTTCGCAACTTTTCTGATTAATTTAAAATTTGTCCAAAAAATGTGATGGTACCTCTAGAGCTCGAAACCAAAACTAAAAAATTATAATTTAGACATTGTTGACAAGCAGTTTTGATATGAAACTTTTACAAAGGATTTTACATGCAAATAGAAACATCCATGTCAAGTTTTGCAACTTTTTGGATGAATTTTAAAATTGGCCAAAAAATATGATCGTACCCCTTACGCTCGAGGCCAAAACTAAAAAAATTATAATTTAGACATTATTGACAAGTACTTTTGACATGACACTTCTAAAAAAGATCTTACATGCAAATAGAAACATCCATGTCAAATTTCTCAACTTTTTTTATGAATTTTTAAATTTGGCCAGAAAATATGATAGTACGTGTAGAGCTCGAGGCCAAAACTAAAACAATTATAATTTAGACATTATTGACAAGTACTTTTGACATGAAACTATTACAAAGGATTTTATATTCAAATAAAAATATCCATGTAAAATTTCAAAACTATTTTGATGAATTTAAAATTTGTCCAGAAAAATGTGGTGGTAACCTTAGAGCTCGATGCCAAAACTAAAAAAATTATAATTTAGACATTGTTAACAAGTAGTTTTGATGTGAAACTTTTACAAAGGATATTACATGCAAATAGAAACATCCATGTCAAATTTCAAAATTTTTCTGATGAATTTAAACTTTGTCCAAAAAATGCGATGTTACCACTAGAGCTCGAGGCCAAAACTAAACAAATTATAATTTAGACATTGTTGACAAGCAGTTTTGATATGAAACTTTTACAAAGAATTTTACATGCAAATAGAAACATCCATGTCAAGTTTTGCAACTTTTTGGATGAATTTTAAAATTGGCCAAAAAATATGATCGTACCCCTTACGCTCGAGGCCAAAACTAAAAAAATTATAATTTAGACATTATTGACAAGTACTTTTGACATGACACTTCTAAAAAAGATCTTACATGCAAATAGAAACATCCATGTCAAATTTCTCAACTTTTTTTATGAATTTTTAAATTTGGCGAGAAAATATGATAGTACGTGTAGAGCTCGAGGCCAAAACTAAAACAATTATAATTTAGACATTATTGACAAGTACTTTTGACATGAAACTATTACAAAGGATTTTATATTCAAATAAAAATATCCATGTAAAATTTCAAAACTATTTTGATGAATTTAAAATTTGTCCAGAAAAATGTGGTGGTAACCTTAGAGCTCGATGCCAAAACTAAAAAAATTATAATTTAGACATTGTTAACAAGTAGTTTTGATGTGAAACTTTTACAAAGGATATTACATGCAAATAGAAACATCCATGTCAAATTTCAAAATTTTTCTGATGAATTTAAAATTTGTCCAAAAAATGCGATGTTACCACTAGAGCTCGAGGCCAAAACTAAACAAATTATAATTTAGACATTGTTGACAAGCAGTTTTGATATGAAACTTTTAAAAAGGATTTTACATTCAAATAAAAACATCCATGTCAAATTTTGCAACTTTTTGGATGAATTTTAAAATTTGGCCAAAAAATATGATCGTACCCATTACGCTTGAGGCTAAAACTAAAAAATTATAATTTAGACATTATTGACAAGTACTTTTGACATGAAACTTTAAAAAAGATCTTACATGCAAATAGAAGAATCCATGTCAAATTTCTCAACTTTTTTGATGAACTAGTATTCTAACCCGTGCCATGCACGGGGTCGAAAGAAATTTATCTCGATTCTAAATTATTATAATGAATTTATTTTTCAGAATAAAGAAAATATATTGGTCACATGATTTTTAATACTACAAATGAAAAATGCCAAAATAAAATAAATAATATTTGAGGAACAGAATGTAGAGTTAACAATATTTATTTTCATACCAAATTTTCTGAAAGACTTCACGGGATACAACATTTTTGGTATGGTTGCAAGGGTTTCCATTCTCATCTAGAACTAATATTTTTAATCATGTCTCTGTCTTCACTCGTGAAACAGCAAAATATAGTCATAGCAAAACATGAGGCGATCGGGAATTGTCTTCTTTGGAACTTCAAGGGCAGCCCTAGATCAGATGATACCAAATTCATTTTAGTGATGTAACTTTTTCCCCACTCGATTTCCCGAAATCACAATTGCACCGATAACATTATTTCGCAGCTCTTGAACGACTAATCTTGTCCCATTACACTATCCATATGATTGGTCAATGTTCCTCAATAGCATAATCGGTACCCCTTTTTCAAGACTATTTTGTGGTTTGGGATTCCCGAACATTTGATATCGTTCAAAAACTCAACTGTTATCCAATCGCCATCAACACCTACATCTGCTACTGCTTGACATGAAGAAACAGAACTCAAATACTCCTTTTCATCGCTAGGAATGAAGGGCAGAACAAATTCATTTATCATTTCAACTACTTCGAGAGTTGGTGCCAATAGTGCTCTATCCTCAAAAAAAAGAATATTTTTTCATATTTTCAAACATAAATCATTTTCCAATATAAGACTTAAACTTTTTAGACAAAACATAAATCATACCCCTAGAGCTCGAAGCCAAAACTAAAACAATTATAATTTAGACATTATTGACAAGTACTTTTGACATGAAACTTTTACAAAGGATTTTATATTCAAATAAAAATATCCATGTAAAATTTCACAACTATTTTGATGAATTTAAAATTTGTCCAAAAAAATGAGGTGGTACCCCTAGAGCTCGAGGCCAAAAGCAAAAAAAATTATAATTTAGACATTGTTAACAAGTAGTTTTGAATGAAACTTTTACAAAGGATATTACATGCAAATAGAAACATCCATGTTAATTTTCACAACTTTTTTGATGAATTTAAAATTTGTCCAAAAAGTGTGATGGTACCCCTAGAGCTCGAGGCCAAAACTAAAATAAATTATAATTTAGATATTGTTGACAAGCAGTTTTGATATGAAACTTTTACAAAGGATTCTACATGAAAATAAAAACATCCATGTCAAAGTTTGCAACTTTTCGGATGAATTTTAATATTTGGCCAAAAAATATGATCGTACCCCTAACGGTCGAGGCCAAAACAAAAAAATTATAATTTAGACATTATTGACAAGTATTTTGACATGAAACTTTTACAAAGGATTTTACATGCAAATAGAAATATCAATGTCAAATTTCTCAACTTTTTTGATTAATTTTAAAATTTGGCCAAAAAATATGATGGTACACCTAGAGCTCGAGTCCAAAACTAAAAAAAATATTATTTAGACATTATTGACAAGTATTT
This sequence comes from Cuscuta australis, assembly GCA_003260385.1. Taxonomy (NCBI): domain Eukaryota; kingdom Viridiplantae; phylum Streptophyta; class Magnoliopsida; order Solanales; family Convolvulaceae; genus Cuscuta; species Cuscuta australis. The sequence continues at coordinate 20,393 of NQVE01000049.1, read as the reverse complement.
ATGACATGAAACTTTTACAAAGGATTTAACCTTCAAATAAAAACATCCATGTCAAATTTCGCAACTTTTTTTTATGAATTTAAAATTTGTCCAAAAAATGTAATGATACCCCTAGAGCTCGAGGCCAAAACTAAAAAATTTATAATCTAGACATTGCTAACAAGTAGTTTTGATATGAAACTTTTACAAAAGATTTTATATGCAAATAGAAACATTCATGTCAAGTTTCGCCACTTTTCTGATGAATTTAAAATTTGTCTAAAAATGTGATGGTACGCTAGAGCTCGAGACCAAAACTAAAAAAAATTATAATTTAGACATTGTTGACAAGCAGTTTTGACATGAAACTTTTAAAAAGAATTTACATGCAAATAAAAACATCCATGTCAAATTTTGCAACTTTTTGGATAAATTTTAAAATTTGGCCAAAAAACATGATGGTAACCCTAACGCTCGAGGCCAAAACTAAAAAATTATAATTTAGACATTATTGACAAGTATTTTTGACATGAAACTTTTGCAAAGGTTTTGACCTTCAAAAAAAAACATCCATGTCAAATTTCGCAACTTTTTTGATGAATTTAAAATTTGTCCAAAAAATGTGATTCCTAGAGCTCGAGGCCAAAACTAAAAAAATTATAATTTAGACATTGTTAACAAGTAGTTTGGATATGAAACTTTTACAAAGGATATAACATGCAAATAGAAACATCCATGTCAAATTTCCCAACTTTTGTGATGAATTTAAAATTTGTCGAAAAAATGTGATGGTAACCTTAGAGCTCGAGGCCAAAACTAAAAAAATTATAAATTAGACATTGATAACAAGTAGTTTTGATATGAAAATTTTACAAAGGATATTACATGCAAATAAAAACATCAATGTCAAATTTCGTGACTTTTCTGATTAATTTAAAATTTGTCCAAAAAATGTGATGGTACCTCTAGAGCTCGAGGCCAAAACTAAATATTATAATTTAGACATTGTTAACAACTAGTTTTGATATGAAACTTTTACAAAGGATATTACATGCAAATAGAAACATCCATATCAAATTTCGCAACTTTTCTGATGAATTTAAAATTTGTCCAAAAAATGTGATGATAACCCTAGAGCTCGAGGCCAAAACTAAAAAATTATAATTTAGACATTGTTGACAAGTAGTTTTGATATAAAACATTTACAAAGGATTTTACATGCAAATAGACACATCCATGTCAAGTTTTGCAGCTTTTTGGAAAATTTTAAAATTGGGCAAAAAATATGATCGTACCCCTTATGCTCGTGGCCAAAACTAAAAAAATTATAATTTATACGTTGTTGACAAGCACTTTTGAGATGAAACTTCTAAAAAAGATCTTACATGCAAATAGAAACATCCATGTCAAATTTTGCAACTTTTTGATGAATTTAAAATTTGACCAAAAAATATGATCGTGCCCTTAAAGCTCGAGGCAAAAACAAAAAATTATAATTTAGACATTATTGACAAGTACTTTTGACATGAAACTTTTACAAAGGATTTTATATTCAAATAAAAACATGCATGTCAAATTATACAATTATTTTGATGAATTTAAAATTTGTCCAAAAAAATGTAATGGTACCCCTGTACCTCGAGGCCAAAACTAAAAAAAATTATAATTTAGACATTGTTGACAAGTATTTTAGACATGAAACTTTTACAAAGGATTTAACCTTCAAATAAAAACATCCATGTCAAATTTCGCAACTTTTTTTATGAATTTAAAATTTGTCCAAAAAATGTGATGGTACCCCTAGAGCTCGAGGACAAAACTAAAAAAATTATAATTTAGGCATTGCTAACAAATAGTTTTGATATGAAACTTTTACAAAGGATTTAACATGCAAATAGAAACATCCATGTCAAATTTCGCAACTTTTTTGATGAATTTAGAATTTGTCCAAAAATGTGATGGTACACCTAGAGCTCGAGGCCAAAACTAAAAAATTATAATTTAGAAGTTGTTGACAAGCACTTTAGACATGAAACTTTTACAAAGGATTTTACATGCAAATAGAAACATCGATGTCAAATGTTGCAACTTTTTGGATGAATTTTAAAATTGGCCAAAAAATATGATCGTACCCCTTACGCTCGAGGCCAAAACTAAAACAATTATAATTTAAACATTATTAACAAGTACTTTTGACATGAAACTTTAAAAAATATCTTACATGCAAATAGAAACATCCATATCAACTTTCTCAACTTTTTTGATGAATTATAAAATTTGGCCAAAAAAATATGATCGTACCCCTAGAGTTTGAGGACAAAACTAAAACAATTATAATTTAGATATTATTGACAAGTACTTTTGACATGAAACTTTTACAAAGGATTTTATATTAAAATAAAAATATCCGAGTAAAATTTCACATCTATTTTGATGAATTTTAAATTTGTCCAAAAAAATGTGATGGTACCCCTAGAGCTCGAGGCCAAAAGGAAAAAAAATTATAATTTAGACATTGTTAACATGTAGTTTTGAATGAAACTTTTACAAAGGATTTTACATGCAAATAAAAAAATCCATGTCAAAGTTTGTAACTTTTTGGATGAATTTTAAAATTTGGCCAAAAAATATGATCGTACCCCTTACGCTCTAGACCAAAAATAAAAAAATTATAATTTAGACATTATTGACAACTACTTTTGACATGAAACTTCTAAAAAGGTTCTTAAATACAAATAGAGACATCCATGTCAAATTTTGCAACTTTTTTGATGAAGTTAAAATTTGACCAAAAAATATGATCGTACCCCTAAAGCTCGAGGAAAAACTAAAAAAAATATAATTTAGACATTATTAAAAGTACTTTTGACATGAAACTTTTACAAAGGATATTACATGCAAATAGAAACATCCATGTCAATTTTCACAACTATTTTGATGAATATAAAATTTGTCCAAAAAAATGTGATGGTACCCCTAGAATCGAGGCCAAAACTAAAAAAATTATAATTTAGACATTGTTAACAAGTAGTTTTGATATGAAACTTTTACAAAGGATATTACATGCAAATAGAAACATCCATGTCAAATTTCACAACTTTTCTGATGAATTCAAAATTTGTCCAAAAAATGTGATGGTAACCTTAGACCTCGAGGCCAAAACTAAAAAAATTATAATTTAGACATTGTTAACAAGTAGTTCTGACTTGAAACTTCTACAAAGGATATTACATGCAAATAGAAACATCCATGTCAAATTTCGCAACTTTTCTCATGAATTTAAAATTTGTCCAAAAGATGTGATGGGACCCCTAGACCTCGAGGCCAAAACTAAAAAATTATAATTTAGACATTAATGACAAGCAGATTTGACATGAAACTTTTACAAAGGATATTACAAGCAAATAGAAACATCCATGTCAAATTTCGCAACTTTTCTGATGAATTTTAAATTTGTCTAAAAAATGTGATGGTACCCCTAGAGCTCGAGGCCAAAACTAAAAAATTATAATTTAGAAATTGTTGACAAGCATTTTTTATATGAAACTTTTACAAAGGATTTTACATGCAAAGAGAAACATCCATGTCAAATTTTGCAATTTTTTGGATGAATTTTAAAATTGGCCAAAAAATATGATCGTACCCCTTACGCTCGAGGCCAAAACTAAAAAAATTATAATTTGGACATTGTTGACAAGTACTCTTGACATGAAACTTCTAAAAAGGATCTTACATACAAATAGAAACATCATGTCAATTTCTCAACTTTTTTGATGAATTTTAAAATTTGGCCAAAAAATATGATTGTATTCCTAGAGCTCGAGGCCAAAACTAAAAAATTTATAATTTAGACATTATTGACAAGTACTTTTGACATGAAACTTTTACAAAGGATTTTATATTCAGATAAAAACATCCATGTAAAATTTCACAACTATTTTGATGAATTTAAAATTTGTCCAAAAAAATGTGATCGTACCTTTTACGCTCGTGGCCAAAACTAAAAAAATTATAATTTTGACGTTGTTGACAAGAAATTTTGACATGAAACTTCTAAAAAAGATCTTACATGCAAATAGAAACATCCATGTCAAATTTCTAAACTTTTTTGATAAATTTTAAAATTTGGCCAAAAAATATGATCGTACCCCTAGAGCTCGAGGCCAAAACTAAAAAATTATAATTTAGATATTCTTGACAAGTACTTTTCACATGAAACTTCTAAAAAGGATCTTACATGCAAATAGAAACATCCATGTCAAATTTTTCAACTTTTTGATAAATTTAAAATTTGACCAAAAAATATGATCGTGCCCTTAAAGCTCGAGGCAAAAACAAAAAATTATAATTTAGACATTGTTGACAAGTATTTTTGTCATGAAACTTTTACAAACGATTTAACCTTCAAATAAAAACATCCATGTAAAATTTCGCAACTTTTTTTATGAATTTAAAATTTTCCAAAAAAATGTGATGGTACCCCTAGAGCTCGAGGACAAAACTAAAAAAATTATAATTTAGGCATTGCTAACAAATAGTTTTGATATGAAACTTTTACAAAGGATTTAACATGCAAATAGAAACATCCATGTCAAGTTTCGCAACTTTTCTGATGAATTTAAAATTTGTCCAAAAAAATGTGATGGTACCCCTAGAGCTCGAGGCCAAAACTAAAAAATTATAATTTAGAAGTTGTTGACAAGCACTTTAGACATGAAACTTTTACAAAGGATTTTACATGCAAATAGAAACATCTATGTCAAATTTTGCAACTTTTTGGATGAATTTTAAAATTGGCCAAAAAATTTGATCATACCCCTTACGCTCGAGGCCAAAACTAAAACAATTATAATTTAAACATTATTAACAAGTACTTTTGACATGAAACTTTAAAAAATATCTTACATGCAAATAGAGACATCCATATCAACTTTCTCAACTTTTTTGATGAATTATAAAATTTGGCCAAAAAAATATGATCGTACCCCTAGAGTTTGAGTACAAAACTAAAACAATTATAATTTAGATATTATTGACAAGTACTTTTGACATGAAACTTTTACAAAGGATTTTATATTCAAATAAAAATATCCGAGTAAAATTTCACAACTATTTTGATGAATTTAAAATTTGTCCGAAAAAATGTGATGGAACCCCTAGAGCTCGAGACTAAAACTAAAAAAATTATAATTTAGACATTGTTAACAAGTAGTTTTGATATAAACTTTTACAAAGGATATTACATGCAAATAGAAACAACCATGTCAAATTTCACAACTTTTCTGATGAATTCAAAATTTGTCCAAAAATGTGATGGTATCTCTAGAGTTCGAGGCCAGAACTAATAAAAAATTTAGACAATGTTAACAAGTAGTTTTGACATGGAACTTTTACAAAGGATATTACATGCAAATAGAAACATCCATGTTAAATTTCGCAACTTTTTTGATGAATTTAAAATTTGTTCAAAAAATGTGATGGTACCCCTAGAGCTCGAGGCCAAAACTAAAAAAATTATAATTTAGACATTGTTGACAAGCAGTTTTGATATGAAACTTTTACAAAGGATTTTACATGCAAATAAAAACATTCATGTCAAAGTTTGCAACTTTTTGGATGAATTTTAAAATTTGACCAAAAAATATGATTGTACCCCTTACACTCGAGGCCAAAACTAAAAAATTATAATTTAGACATTATTGACAAGTATTTTGACATGAAACTTTTACAAAGGATTTTACATGCGAATAGAAATATCAATGTAAAATTTCTCAAATTTTTTGATGAATTTTAAAATTTGACCAAAAAATATGATCGTACCCCTAGAGCTCGAGGCCAAAACTAAAAAAATTATAATTTAGACATTGTTAACAAGTAGTTTTGATATGAAACTTTTACAAAGGATATTAAATGCAAATAGAAACATCCATGTCAAATTTCACAACTTTTCTGATGAATTTAAAATTTGTCCAAAAAATGTGATGGTACCCCAAGAGCTCGAGGACAAAACTAAAAAATTATAATTTAGACATTGTTTACAAATAATTTTGACATGAAACTTTTACAAAAGATTTTACATGCAAATAGAAACATCCATGTCAAATTTTGCAACTTTTTGGATGATTTTTAAAATTGGCCAAAAAATATGATCGTACCCCTTACGCTCGAGGCCAAAACTAAAAAAATTATAATTTACACATTATTGACAAGTACTTTTGACATGAAACTTCTAAGAAAGATCTTACATGCAAATAGAAACATCCATGTCAAATTTCTCAACTTTTTTGATGAATTATAAAATTTGGCGAAAAAATATGATCGTACCCCTAGAGTTTGAGGCCAAAACTAAAACAATTATAATTTAGACATTATTGACAAGTACTTTTGACATGAAACTTTTACAAAGGATTCTATATTCAAATAAAAACATCCATGTAAAATTTCACAACTATTTTGATGAATTTAAAATTTGTCCAAAAAAATGTGATAGTACCCTTAGAGCTCGAGGCCAAAACTAAAAAAATTATAATTTAGACATTGTTAACAAGTAGTTTTGATATGAAACTTCTACAAAGGATATTTCATGCAAATAGAAACATCCATGTCAAATTTCAAAACTTTTCTGATGAATTCAAAATTTGTCCAAAAAATGTGATGGTAACTCTAGAGTTCGAGGCCAGAACTAAAAAAAAAATAATTTAGACAATGTTAACAAGTACTTTTGATATGAACCTTTTACAAAGGATATAACATGCAAATAGAAACATTCATTTCAAATTTCACAACTATTTTGATGAATTTAAAATTTGTCCAAAAAAATGTGATTGTACCCCTAATACATGAGGCCAAAACTAAAAAAATTATAATTTAGACATTGTTGACAAGCAGTTTTGATATGAAACTTTTACAAAGGATTTTACATGCAAATAGAAACATCCATGTCAAATTTTGCAACTTTTTGGATGAATTTTAAAATTGGCCAAATAATATGATCGTACCCCTTACGCTCGAGGCCAAAACTAAAAAAATTATAATTTAGACATTATTGACAAGTACATTTGACATGAAACTTCTAAGAAAGATCTTACATGCAAATAGAAACATCCATGTCAAATTTCTCAACTTTTTTGATGAATTTTAAAATTTGGCCAAAAAATATGATCGTACCTCTAGAGTTCGAGGCCAAAACTAAAACAATTATAATTTAGACATTATTGACAAGTACTTTTGACATGAAAGTTTTACAAAGGATTTTAAATTCAAATAAAAATATCCATGTAAAATTTCACAACTATTTTGATGAATTTAAAATTTGTCCAAAAAAAATGTGGTGGTACCCTTAGAGCTCGAGGCCAAAACTAAAAAAATTATAATTTAGACATTGTTAACAAATAGTTTTGATATGAAACTTTTACAAAGGATATTACATGCAAATAAAAACATCCATGTCAAATTTTGCAACTTTTTGGATGAATTTTAAAATTTGGCCAAAAAAAATGATCGTACCCCTTATGCTCGAGGCCAAAACTAAAACAATTATAATTTAGACATTATAGACATTGAAATTTTACAAAGGATTTTACATGTAAATCGACATATCAATGTCAAATTTCTCAACTTTTTTGATGAATTTTAAAATTTGGCCAAAAAATATGATCATACCCCAAGAGCTTCAGGCCAAAACTAAAAAAATTATAATTTAGATATTATTGACAAGTACTTTTGACATGAAACTTCTAAAAAGGATCTTACATGCAAATAGAAACATCCATGTCAAATTTTGCAACTTTTTGATGAATTTAAAATTTGACCAAAAAATATGATCGTGCCCCTACAGCTCGAGACAAAAACAAAAAATTATAATTTAGACATTATTGACAAGTACTTTTGACATAAAACTTTTACAAAGGATTTTATATTCAAATAAAAACATCCATGTCAAATTTCACAGTTATTTTGATGAATTTAAAATTTGTCCAAATAAATGTGATGGTACCCCTAGAGCTCGAGGCCAAAACTAAAAAAAATTATAATTTAGACATTATTGACAATTATTTTTGACATGAAACTTTTACAAAGGATTTAACCTTCAAATAAAAACATCCATGTCAAATTTTGCAACTTTTTTTATGAATTTAAAATTTGTCCAAAAAATGTGATGGTACCCCTAGAACTCGAGGCTAAATCTAAAATAATTATAATTTAGACATTCCTAACAAGTAGTTTTGACATGAAACTTTTACAAAAGGATATTACATGCAAATAGAAACATCCATGTCAAGTTTCTCAACTTTTCTAATGAATTTAAAATTTGTCCTAAAAATGTGATGGCCCCTAGAGCTCGAGGCCAAAACTGAAAAAAATTATAATTTAGACGTTGTTGACAAGCAGTTTTGACATGAAACTTTTAAAAAAGATTTTACATGCAAATAAAAACATCCATGTCAAAGTTTGAAACTTTTTGGATGAATTTTAAAATTTGGCCAAAAAATATGATCGTACCCCTTACGCTCGAGGCCAAAACTAAAAAAATTATAATTTAGACATTATTGACAAGTATTTTGACATGAAACTTTTACAAAGGATTTTACATGCAAATAGAAATATCAATGTCAAATTTCTCAACTTTTTTGACTAATTTTAAATATTGGCGAAAAAATATGATCGTACCCCTAGAGCTCGAGGCCAAAACTAAAAAAATTATAATTTAGATATTATTGACAAGTATTTTTGACATGAAACTTTTACAAAGGATTTTATATTCAAATAAAAACATCCATGTCAAATTTCACAATTATTTTGATGAATTTAAAATTTGTCCAAAAAAATGTGATGGTACCAATAGAGCTCGAGGCAAAAACTAAAAAAAATTATAATTTAGACATTATGGACAAGTATTTTTTACATGAAACTTTTACAAAGGATTTAACCTTGAAATAAAAACATCCATGTCAAGTTTCGCAACTTTTCTGATGAATTTAAAATTTGTCCAAAAAATGTGATGGTACCCCTAGAGCTCGAGGCTAAAACTAAAAAAAATTATAATTTAGACATTGTTGACAAGCAGTTTTGACATGAAACTTTTAAAAAGGATTTTACATGAAAATAAAAACATCCATGTCAAATTTTGCAACTTTTTTTATGAATTTAAAATTTGTCCAAAAAATGTGATGGTACCCCTAGAACTCGAGGCTAAATCTAAAATAATTATAATTTAGACATTCCTAACAAGTAGTTTTGACATGAAACTTTTACAAAAGGATATTACATGCAAATAGAAACATCCATGTCAAGTTTCTCAACTTTTCTAATGAATTTAAAATTTGTCCTAAAAATGTGATGGCCCCTAGAGCTCGAGGCCAAAACTGAAAAAAATTATAATTTAGACGTTGTTGACAAGCAGTTTTGACATGAAACTTTTAAAAAAGATTTTACATGCAAATAAAAACATCCATGTCAAAGTTTGAAACTTTTTGGATGAATTTTAAAATTTGGCCAAAAAATATGATCGTACCCCTTACGCTCGAGGCCAAAACTAAAAAAATTATAATTTAGACATTATTGACAAGTATTTTGACATGAAACTTTTACAAAGGATTTTACATGCAAATAGAAATATCAATGTCAAATTTCTCAACTTTTTTGACTAATTTTAAATATTGGCGAAAAAATATGATCGTACCCCTAGAGCTCGAGGCCAAAACTAAAAAAATTATAATTTAGATATTATTGACAAGTATTTTTGACATGAAACTTTTACAAAGGATTTTATATTCAAATAAAAACATCCATGTCAAATTTCACAATTATTTTGATGAATTTAAAATTTGTCCAAAAAAATGTGATGGTACCAATAGAGCTCGAGGCAAAAACTAAAAAAAATTATAATTTAGACATTATGGACAAGTATTTTTTACATGAAACTTTTACAAAGGATTTAACCTTGAAATAAAAACATCCATGTCAAGTTTCGCAACTTTTCTGATGAATTTAAAATTTGTCCAAAAAATGTGATGGTACCCCTAGAGCTCGAGGCTAAAACTAAAAAAAATTATAATTTAGACATTGTTGACAAGCAGTTTTGACATGAAACTTTTAAAAAGGATTTTACATGAAAATAAAAACATCCATGTCAAATTTTGCAACTTTTTGGATGAATTTTAAAATTTGGCCAAAAAAATGATCGTACCCCTAACGCTCGAGGCCAAAACTAAAAAATTGTAATTTAAACATTATTGACAAGTATTTTTGACATGAAACTTTTACAAAGATTTTGACCTTCAAAAAAAAACATCCATGTCAAATTTTAGCAACTTTTTTGATGAATTTAAAATTTGACCAAAAAATGTGATCCCTAAAGCTCGAGGCCAAAACTAAAAAAATTATAATTTAGACATTGTTAACAAGTAGTTTGGATATGAAACTTTTATAAAAGATTTTACATGCAAATAGAAACATCCATGTCAAATTTCGCAACTTTTCTGATTAATTTAAAATTTGGCCAAAAAATATGATCGTACTCCTTGAGCTCGAGGCCAAAATTAAAAAAATTATAATTTAGACATTATTGACAAGTACCTTTGACATGAAACTTCTAAAAAGGATCTTACATACAAATAGAAACATACATGTCAAATTTTGCAACTTTTTTGATGAATTTAAAATTTGACCAAAAAATATGATCGTACCCCTAAAGCTCTAGGCAAAAACTAAAAAAATATAATTTTGACATTATTGAAAAGTACTTTTGACATAAACCTTTTACAAAGGATTTTATATTCAAATAAAAATATCCATGTCAAATTTCACAACTTTTTTGATAAGTTTTAAAATTTGGCCAAAAAATATGATCGTACCCCTAGAGCTCGAGGCCAAAACTAAAAAAATTATAATTTAGACATTGTTAACAAGTAGTTTTGATATGAAACTTTTACAAAGGATATAAAATGCAAATATAAACATTCATGTCAAATTTCACCATTATTTTGATGAATTTAAAATTTGTCCAAAAAAATATGATTGTACCCCTAGTGGATGAGGCCAAAACTACAAAAATTATAATTTAGACATTGTTAACAAGTAGTTTTGATATGATACTTTTACAAAGGATTTAACCTTCAAATAAAAACATCCATGTCAAATTTCGCAACTTTTCTTATGAATTCAAAATTTGTCCAAAAAATGTGATCGTACCCCTAGAGCTCGAGGCCAAAACTAAAAAAATTATAATTTAGACATTGTTAACAAGTAGTTTTGATATGAAACTTTTACAAAGGATATTAAATGCAAATAGAAACATCCATGTCAAATTTCACAACTTTTCTGATGAATTTAAAATTTGTCCAAAAAATGTGATGGTACCCCAAGAGCTCGAGGACAAAACTAAAAAATTATAATTTAGACATTGTTTACAAATAATTTTGACATGAAACTTTTACAAAAGATTTTACATGCAAATAGAAACATCCATGTCAAATTTTGCAACTTTTTGGATGATTTTTAAAATTGGCCAAAAAATATGATCGTACCCCTTACGCTCGAGGCCAAAACTAAAAAAATTATAATTTACACATTATTGACAAGTACTTTTGACATGAAACTTCTAAGAAAGATCTTACATGCAAATAGAAACATCCATGTCAAATTTCTCAACTTTTTTGATGAATTATAAAATTTGGCGAAAAAATATGATCGTACCCCTAGAGTTTGAGGCCAAAACTAAAACAATTATAATTTAGACATTATTGACAAGTACTTTTGACATGAAACTTTTACAAAGGATTCTATATTCAAATAAAAACATCCATGTAAAATTTCACAACTATTTTGATGAATTTAAAATTTGTCCAAAAAAATGTGATAGTACCCTTAGAGCTCGAGGCCAAAACTAAAAAAATTATAATTTAGACATTGTTAACAAGTAGTTTTGATATGAAACTTCTACAAAGGATATTTCATGCAAATAGAAACATCCATGTCAAATTTCAAAACTTTTCTGATGAATTCAAAATTTGTCCAAAAAATGTGATGGTAACTCTAGATTTCGAGGCCAGAACTAAAAAAAAAATAATTTAGACAATGTTAACAAGTACTTTTGATATGAACCTTTTACAAAGGATATAACATGCAAATAGAAACATTCATTTCAAATTTCACAACTATTTTGATGAATTTAAAATTTGTCCAAAAAAATGTGATTGTACCCCTAATACATGAGGCCAAAACTAAAAAAATTATAATTTAGACATTGTTGACAAGCAGTTTTGATATGAAACTTTTACAAAGGATTTTACATGCAAATAGAAACATCCATGTCAAATTTTGCAACTTTTTGGATGAATTTTAAAATTGGCCAAATAATATGATCGTACCCCTTACGCTCGAGGCCAAAACTAAAAAAATTATAATTTAGACATTATTGACAAGTACATTTGACATGAAACTTCTAAGAAAGATCTTACATGCAAATAGAAACATCCATGTCAAATTTCTCAACTTTTTTGATGAATTTTAAAATTTGGCCAAAAAATATGATCGTACCTCTAGAGTTCGAGGCCAAAACTAAAACAATTATAATTTAGACATTATTGACAAGTACTTTTGACATGAAAGTTTTACAAAGGATTTTAAATTCAAATAAAAATATCCATGTAAAATTTCACAACTATTTTGATGAATTTAAAATTTGTCCAAAAAAAATGTGGTGGTACCCTTAGAGCTCGAGGCCAAAACTAAAAAAATTATAATTTAGACATTGTTAACAAATAGTTTTGATATGAAACTTTTACAAAGGATATTACATGCAAATAAAAACATCCATGTCAAATTTTGCAACTTTTTGGATGAATTTTAAAATTTGGCCAAAAAAAATGATCGTACCCCTTATGCTCGAGGCCAAAACTAAAACAATTATAATTTAGACATTATAGACATTGAAATTTTACAAAGGATTTTACATGTAAATCGACATATCAATGTCAAATTTCTCAACTTTTTTGATGAATTTTAAAATTTGGCCAAAAAATATGATCATACCCCAAGAGCTTCAGGCCAAAACTAAAAAAATTATAATTTAGATATTATTGACAAGTACTTTTGACATGAAACTTCTAAAAAGGATCTTACATGCAAATAGAAACATCCATGTCAAATTTTGCAACTTTTTGATGAATTTAAAATTTGACCAAAAAATATGATCGTGCCCCTACAGCTCGAGACAAAAACAAAAAATTATAATTTAGACATTATTGACAAGTACTTTTGACATAAAACTTTTACAAAGGATTTTATATTCAAATAAAAACATCCATGTCAAATTTCACAGTTATTTTGATGAATTTAAAATTTGTCCAAATAAATGTGATGGTACCCCTAGAGCTCGAGGCCAAAACTAAAAAAAATTATAATTTAGACATTATTGACAATTATTTTTGACATGAAACTTTTACAAAGGATTTAACCTTCAAATAAAAACATCCATGTCAAATTTTGCAACTTTTTTTATGAATTTAAAATTTGTCCAAAAAATGTGATGGTACCCCTAGAACTCGAGGCTAAATCTAAAATAATTATAATTTAGACATTCCTAACAAGTAGTTTTGACATGAAACTTTTACAAAAGGATATTACATGCAAATAGAAACATCCATGTCAAGTTTCTCAACTTTTCTAATGAATTTAAAATTTGTCCTAAAAATGTGATGGCCCCTAGAGCTCGAGGCCAAAACTGAAAAAAATTATAATTTAGACGTTGTTGACAAGCAGTTTTGACATGAAACTTTTAAGAAAGATTTTACATGCAAATAAAAACATCCATGTCAAAGTTTGAAACTTTTTGGATGAATTTTAAAATTTGGCCAAAAAATATGATCGTACCCTTACGCTCGAGGCCAAAACTAAAAAAATTATAATTTAGACATTATTGACAAGTATTTTGACATGAAACTTTTACAAAGGATTTTACATGCAAATAGAAATATCAATGTCAAATTTCTCAACTTTTTTGATTAATTTTAAATATTGGCGAAAAAATATGATCGTACCCCTAGAGCTCGAGGCCAAAACTAAAAAAATTATAATTTAGATATTATTGACAAGTATTTTTGACATGAAACTTTTACAAAGGATTTTATATTCAAATAAAAACATCCATGTCAAATTTCACAATTATTTTGATGAATTTAAAATTTGTCCAAAAAAATGTGATGGTACCAATAGAGCTCGAGGCAAAAACTAAAAAAAATTATAATTTAGACATTATGGACAAGTATTTTTTACATGAAACTTTTACAAAGGATTTAACCTTGAAATAAAAACATCCATGTCAAGTTTCGCAACTTTTCTGATGAATTTAAAATTTGTCCAAAAAATGTGATGGTACCCCTAGAGCTCGAGGCTAAAACTAAAAAAAATTATAATTTAGACATTGTTGACAAGCAGTTTTGACATGAAACTTTTAAAAAGGATTTTACATGAAAATAAAAACATCCATGTCAAATTTTGCAACTTTTTGGATGAATTTTAAAATTGGCCAAAAAATGATCGTACCCCTAACGCTCGAGGCCAAAACTAAAAAATTGTAATTTAAACATTATTGACAAGTATTTTTGACATGAAACTTTTACAAAGATTTTGACCTTCAAAAAAAAAACATCCATGTCAAATTTTAGCAACTTTTTTGATGAATTTAAAATTTGACCAAAAAATGTGATCCCTAAAGCTCGAGGCCAAAACTAAAAAAATTATAATTTAGACATTGTTAACAAGTAGTTTGGATATGAAACTTTTATAAAAGATTTTACATGCAAATAGAAACATCCATGTCAAATTTCGCAACTTTTCTGATTAATTTAAAATTTGGCCAAAAAATATGATCGTACTCCTTGAGCTCGAGGCCAAAATTAAAAAAATTATAATTTAGACATTATTGACAAGTACTTTTGACATGAAACTTCTAAAAAGGATCTTACATACAAATAGAAACATACATGTCAAATTTTGCAACTTTTTTGATGAATTTAAAATTTGACCAAAAAATATGATCGTACCCCTAAAGCTCTAGGCAAAAACTAAAAAAATATAATTTTGACATTATTGAAAAGTACTTTTGACATAAACCTTTTACAAAGGATTTTATATTCAAATAAAAATATCCATGTCAAATTTCACAACTTTTTTGATAAGTTTTAAAATTTGGCCAAAAAAATATGATTGTACCCCTAGAGCTCGAGGCCAAAACTAAAAAAATTATAATTTAGACATTGTTAACAAGTAGTTTTGATATGAAACTTTTACAAAGGATATAACATGCAAATATAAACATTCATGTCAAATTTCACCATTATTTTGATGAATTTAAAATTTGTCCAAAAAAATATGATTGTACCTCTAGTGGATGAGGCCAAAACTACAAAAATTATAATTTAGACATTGTTAACAAGTAGTTTTGATATGATACTTTTACAAAGGATTTAACCTTCAAATAAAAACATCCATGTCAAATTTCGCAACTTTTCTTATGAATTCAAAATTTGTCCAAAAAATGTGATCATACCCCTAGAGCTCGAGGCCAAAACTAAAAAAATTATAATTTAGACATTGTTAACAAGTAGTTTTGATATGAAACTTTTACAAAGGATATTAAATGCAAATAGAAACATCCATGTCAAATTTCACAACTTTTCTGATGAATTTAAAATTTGTCCAAAAAATGTGATGGTACCCCAAGAGCTCGAGGACAAAACTAAAAAATTATAATTTAGACATTGTTTACAAATAATTTTGACATGAAACTTTTACAAAGGATTTTACATGCAAATAGAAACATCCATGTCAAATTTTGCAACTTTTTGGATGATTTTTAAAATTGGCCAAAAAATATGATCGTACCCCTTACGCTCGAGGCTAAAACTAAAAAAATTATAATTTAGACATTATTGACAAGCACTTTTGACATGAAACTTCTAAGAAGGATTTTACATGCAAATAGAAACATCCATGTCAAAACTAAAACAATTATAATTTAGACATTATTGACAAGTACTTTTGACATGAAACTTTTACAAAGGATTTTATATTCAAATAAAAATATCCATGTCAAATTTCACAGTTATTTTGATGAATTTAAAATTTGTCCAAAAAAATGTGATGGTACACCTAGAGCTCGAGGCCAAAACTAAAAAAAATTATAATTTAGACATTATTGACAATTATTTTTGACATGAAACTTTTACAAAGGATATTACATGCAAATAAAAACATCCATGCCAATTTTCGCAACTTTTCTTATGAATTTAAAATTTGTCCAAAAAATGTGATCGTACCCCTAGAGCTCGAGTCCAAACCTAAAAAATTATAATTTATACATTGTTTACAAGCAATTTTGACATGAAACTTTTACAAAGGATTTTACATGCAAATAGAAACATGTCAAGTTTCGCAACTTTTCTGATGAATTTAAAATTTGTCTAAAAAATGTAATGGTACCCCTAGAGCTCAAGGCCAAAACTAAAGAAATTATAATTTAGACGTGGTTGACAAGCACTTTTGAAATGAAACTTCTAAAAAAGATCTTACATGAAAATAGAAACATCCATGTCAAATTTATCAACTTTTTTGATGAATTTTAAAATTTGGCCAAAAAATATGATCGTACCCCTAGGGCTCGAGACCAAAACTAAAACAATTATAATTTAGACATTATTGACAAGTATTTTGACATGAAACTTTTACAAAGGATCATACCCCTAACGCTCGAGGCCAAAACTAAAAAAATTATAATTTAGACATTATTAACAAGTACTTTTGACATGAAACATTAAAAAAGATCTTACATGCAAATAAAAACATCCATGTCAAATTTTGCAACTTTTTGCATGAATTTTAAAATTTGGCCAAAAAAAATGATCGTACTCCTTATGCTCGAGGCCAAAACTAAAACAATTATAATTTAGACATTGAAGTTTTACAAAGGATTTTAAATGTAAACCGAAATATCAATGTCAAATTTCTCAACTTTTTGATGAATTTTAAAATTTGGCCAAAAAATATGATCATACCCTTAGAGCTTGAGGCCAAAACTAAAAAAATTATAATTTAGATATTATTGACAAGTACTTTTGACATGGAACTTCTAAAAAGGATCTTACATGCAATTAGAAACATCCATGTCAAATTTCGCAACTTTTTTGATGAATTTAAAATTTGTCCAAAAAATGTGATCGTACGCCTAAAGCTCGAGGCCAAAACTAAAAAATTATAATTTAGACATTATTGACAAGTATTTTTGACATGAAACTTTTACAAAGGATTTTACATGCAAATAAAAACATCCATGTCAAATTTCACAGTTATTTTGATGAATTTAAAATTTGTCCAAAAAAATGTGATGGTACCCCTAGAGCTCGAGGCCAGAACTAAAAAAAATTATAATTTAGACATTATTGACAAGTATTTTTGACATGAAACTTTTACAAAGGATTTAACCTTCAAATAAAAACATCCATGTCAAATTTCGCAACTTTTTTTATGAATTTAAAATTTGTCCCAAAAATGTGATGGTACCCCCTAGAGCTCGAGGCAAAAACTAAAAAATTTATACATTAGACATTGCTAACAAATAGTTTTGATATGAAACTTTTACAAAGGATTTTACATGCAAATAGAAACATCCAAGTCAAGTTTCGCAACTTTTCTGATGAATTTAAAATTTGTCCAAAATATGTAATGGTACCCCTAGAACTCGAGGCTAAAACTAAAAAAAATTATAATTTAGACATTGTTGACAAGCAGTTTTGACATGAAACTTTTAAAAAGGATTTTACATGAAAATAAAAACATCCATGTCAAATTTTGCAACTTTTTCGATGAATTTTAAAATTTGGCCAAAAAAATGATCGTACCCCTAACGCTCGAGGCCAAAACTAAAAAAATTATAATTTAGATATTATTGACAAGTATTTTTGACATGAAACTTTTACAAAGGATTTTATATTCAAATAAAAACATCCATGTCAAATTTCACAATTATTTTGATGAATTTAAAATTTGTCCAAAAAAATGTGATGGTACCAATAGAGCTCGAGGCAAAAACTAAAAAAAATTATAATTTAGACATTATGGACAAGTATTTTTTACATGAAACTTTTACAAAGGATTTAACCTTGAAATAAAAACATCCATGTCAAGTTTCGCAACTTTTCTGATGAATTTAAAATTTGTCCAAAAAATGTGATGGTACCCCTGAGCTCGAGGCTAAAACTAAAAAAATTATAATTTAGACATTGTTGACAAGCAGTTTCGACATGAAACTTTTAAAAAGGATTTTACATGAAAATAAAAACATCCATGTCAAATTTTGCAACTTTTTCGATGAATTTTAAAATTTGGCCAAAAAAAATGATCGTACCCCTAACGCTCGAGGCCAAAACTAAAAAATTATAATTTAAAAATTATTGACAAGTATTTTTTACATGAAACTTTTACAAAGGTTTTGACCATCAAATAAAAACATCCATGTCAAATTTTAGCAAATTTTTTGATGAATTTAAAATTTGTCCAAAAAAATGTGATTGTACCCCTAGAGCATGAGGCCAAAACTAAAAAAATTATAATTTAGACATTGTTAAGAAGTAGTTTTGATATGAAACCTTTACAAAAGATATTACATGCAAATAGAAACATCCATGTCAAATTTCACACCTATTCTGATGAATTTAAAATTTGTCGAAAAAATGTGATGGTAACCTTAGAGCTCGAGGCCAAAACTAAAAAAATTATAATTTAGACATTGTTTACAAGTAGTTTTGATATGAAACTTTTACAAAGGATATTACATGCAAATAGAAACATCCATGTCAAATTTCGCAACTTTTCTCATAAATTTAAAATTTGTCCAAAAAATGTGATGGTACCCCAAGAGCTCGAGGCCAAAACTATAAAATTATAATTTAGACATTGTTAACAAGTAGTTTTGATATGAAACTTTTACAAAGGATACTACCTGCAAATAGAAACATCCATGTCAAATTTCACAACATTTCTGATGAATTTAAAATTTGTCAAAAAAATGTGATGGTAACCTTAGAACTCGAGGCCAAAACTAAAAAAATTATAATTTAGACATTGTTAAGAAGTATTTTTTATATGAAACTTTTAAAAAGGATATTACATGCAAATAGAAACATCCATGTCAAATTTCGCAACTTTTCTGATGAATTTAAAATTTGTCCAAAAAATGTGATGGTACCCCTAGAGCTCGGGGCCAAAACTAAAAAATTATAATTTAGACATTCTTGACAAGCAGTTTTGATATGAAACTTTTACAATGGATTTTACATGCAAATAGAAACGTCCATGTCAAATTTTACAACTTTTTGGATGAATTTTAAAATTGGCCAAAAAATATGATCGTACCCCTTACGCTCGAGGCCAAAACTAAAAAAATTATAATTTAGACAATATTGACAAGTACTTTTGACATGAGACTTCTAAAAAAGATATTACATGCAAATACAAACATCCATGTCAAATTTCACAACTTTTTTGATGATTTTTAAAATTTGGCCAAAAAATATGATCGTACCTCTAGAGCTAGAGGCCAAAACTAAAAAAATTATAATTTAGACATTGTTAACAAGCAGTTTTGATATGAAACTTTTACAAAGGATTTACATGCAAATAAAAACATCCATGTGAAATTTTCCAACTTTTTGGATGAATTTTAAAATTTGGCCAAAAAATATTATCGTACCCCTTACGCCTGAGGCCAAAACTAAAAAAATTATAATTTAGACATTATTGACAAGTACTTTTGACATGAAACTTTTAGAAAGGATTTTATATTCAAATAAAAACATCCATGTCAAATTTCACATTATTTGATGAATTTAAAATTTGTCTAAAAAAATGTGAAGTACCCCGAGAGCTCGAGGCCAAAACTAAAAAATTATAATTTAGACATTGTTGACAAGTATTTTTGACATGAAACTTTTACAAAGGATTTAACCTTCAAATAAAAAACATCCATGTCAAATTTCGTAACTTTTTTTTTTAATTTAAAATTTGTCCAAAAAATGTGATGGTACCCCTAGAGCTCGAGGCCAAAACTAAAAAAATTATAATTTAGGCATTGCTAACAAGTAGTTTGATATGAAACTTTTACAAAAGATTTAACATGCAAATAGAAACATCCATGTCAAGTTTCGCAACTTTTCTGATGAATTTAAAATTTTTCCAAAAATGTGATGGTACCCCTAGAGCTCGAGGCCAAACTAAAAAAATTATAATTTAGACGTTGTTGACAAGTAGTTTTGATATGAAACTTTTACAAAGGATTTTAAATGCAAATAGAAACATCCATGTCAAATTTTGCAACTTTTTGGATGAATTTTAAAATTGGCCAAAAAACATGATCG
>NQVE01000157.1:0-63990 GCA_003260385.1 Cuscuta australis | reverse complement strand
GTTTACATGTAAAATCAATTGTAAAAGTTTCATGCCAAATTAGACATGTGAATAATGTCTTAACTATTATTTTATTTGGTTTTGGCCTCGAGCTCTAGGGTACCATCGCGTTTTTTAGCCAATTCTAAATTCATCAAAAAGATGCCGAATTTGAAATGGATGTTTTTTTTTCACGTAAAATACTTTGTAAAAGTTTCATGTAAAAAAACATGTCAATAATGTCTAAATTTTTATTTTTTTAGTTTTTCCCTCGAGCCCGAAGGGGTACCATCACTTTTTTTGGCGAAATTTTAAAATCCATCAAAAAAGTTGTAAAATTTGACATGGATGTTTCCATTTACATGTAAAATCATTGTAAAAGTTTCATGCCAAATAGACATGTGAATAATGTCTTAACTATTATTTTATTTGGTTTTGGCCTCGAGCTCTAGGGTTACCATCGCGTTTTTTGCCAATTCTAAATTCATCAAAAAGATGCGAATTTGAAATGGATGTTTTTTTTCACGTAAAATACTTTGTAAAAGTTTCATGTCAAAAAAACATGTCAATAATGTCTAAATTTTTATTTTTTTAGTTTTTCCCTCGAGCCGAAGGGGTACCATCACTTTTTTTGGCGAATTTTAAATCCATCAAAAAGTTTGTAAAATTTGACATGGATGTTTCCATTTACATGTAAATCAATTGTAAAAGTTTCATGCCAAATAGACATGTGAATAATGTCTTAACTATTATTTATTTTGGTTTTGGCCTCGAGCTCTAGGGGTACCATCGCGTTTTTTTGCCAAATTCTAAATTCATCAAAAAGATGCCGAATTTGAATGGATGTTTTTTTTTCACGTAAAATACTTTGTAAAAGTTTCATGTGAAAAAAAACATGTCAATAATGTCTAAATTTTTATTTTTTTAGTTTTTCCCTCGAGCCCGAAGGGTACCATCACTTTTTTGGCGAAATTTTAAATCCATCAAAAAGTTGTAAAATTTGACATGGATGTTTCCATTTACATGTAAAATCAATTGTAAAAGTTTCATGCCAAATAGACATGTGAATAATGTCTTAACTATTATTTTATTTGGTTTTGGCCTCGAGCTCTAGGGTACCATCGCGTTTTTTTGCCAAATTCTAAATTCATCAAAAAGATGCCGAATTTGAATGGATGTTTTTTTTTCACGTAAAATACTTTGTAAAAGTTTCATGTCAAAAAAAACATGTCAATAATGTCTAAATTTTTATTTTTTTAGTTTTTCCCTCGAGCCCGAAGGGGTACCATCACTTTTTTGGCGAATTTTAAATCCATCAAAAAAGTTGTAAAATTTGACATGGATGTTTCCATTTACATGTAAAATCAATTGTAAAAGTTTCATGCCAATAGACATGTGAATAATGTCTTAACTATTATTTTATTTGGTTTTGGCCTCGAGCTCTAGGGTACCATCGCGTTTTTTGGCCAAATTCTAAATTCATCAAAAAAGATGCCGAATTTGAAATGGATGTTTTTTTTTCACGTAAAATACTTTGTAAAAGTTTCATGTCAAAAAAAACATGTCAATAATGTCTAAATTTTTATTTTTTTTAGTTTTTCCCTCGAGCCCGAAGGGGTACCATCACTTTATTTGGCGGAATTTTAAATCCATCAAAAAAGTTGTAAAATTTGACATGGATGTTTCCATTTACATGTAAAATCAATTGTAAAAGTTTCATGCCAAATAGACATGTGAATAATGTCTTAACTATTATTTTATTTGGTTTTGGCCTCGAGCTCTAGGGTACCATCGCGTTTTTTGGCCAAATTCTAAATTCATCAAAAAAGATGCCGAATTTGAAATGGATGTTTTTTTTTCACGTAAAATACTTTGTAAAAGTTTCATGTCAAAAAAAAATGTCAATAATGTCTAAATTTTTATTTTTTTAGTTTTTCCCTCGAGCCCGAAGGGGTACCATCACTTTTTTTGGCGAAATTTTAAATCCATCAAAAAAGTTTAGAAATTTGACATGGATGTTTCCATTTACATATAAAATCAATTGTAAAAGTTTCATGCCAAATAGACATGTGAATAATGTCTTAACTATTATTTTATTTGGTTTTGGCCTCGAGCTCTAGGGTACCATCGCGTTTTTTTGCCAAATTTTAAATTCATCAAAAAGATGCCGAATTTGAAATGGATGTTTTTTTTTCACGTAAAATACTTTGTAAAAGTTTCATGTGAAAAAAAACATGTCAATAATGTCTAAATTTTTATTTTTTTAGTTTTTCCCTCGAGCCGAAGGGGTACCATCACTTTTTTTGGCGGAATTTTAAATCCATCAAAAAAGTTGTAAAATTTGACATGGATGTTTCCATTTACATGTAAAATCAATTGTAAAAGTTTCATGCCAAATAGACATGTGAATAATGTCTTAACTATTATTTTATTTGGTTTTGGCCTCGAGCTCTAGGGTACCATCGCGTTTTTTTGGCCAAATTCTAAATTCATCAAAAAGATGCCGAATTTGAAATGGATGTTTTTTTTTTCACGTAAAATACTTTGTAAAAGGTTCATGTCAAAAAAAACATGTCAATAATGTCTAAATTTTTATTTTTTTAGCTTTTCGATCGAGCCCGAAGGGGTACCATCACTTTTTTTGGCGGAATTTTAAATCCATCAAAAAAGTTGTAAAATTTGACATGGATGTTTCCATTTACATGTAAAATCAATTGTAAAAGTTTATGCCAAATAGACATGTGAATAATGTCTTAACTATTATTTTATTTGGTTTTGGCCTCGAGCTCTAGGGTACCATCGCGTTTTTTAGCCAAATTCTAAATTCATCAAAAAAGATGCCGAATTTGAAATGGATGTTTTTTTTTCACGTAAAATACTTTGTAAAAGTTTCATGTCAAAAAAAACATGTCAATAATGTCTAAATTTTTATTTTTTTAGTTTTTCCCTCGAGCCCGAAGGGTACCATCACTTTTTTTGGCGAATTTTAAATCCATCAAAAAAGTTGTAAAATTTGACATGGATGTTTCCATTTACATGTAAAATCAATTGTAAAAGTTTCATGCCAAATAGACATGAGAATAATGTCTTAACTATTATTTTATTTGGTTTTGGCCTCGAGCTCTAGGGCTACCATCGCGTTTTTTAGCCAAATTCTAAATTCATCAAAAAGATGCCGAATTTGAAATGGATGTTTTTTTTCACGTAAAATACTTTGTAAAAGTTTCATGTGAAAAAAAACATGTCAATAATGTCTAAATTTTTATTTTTTTAGTTTTTCCCTCGAGCCGAAGGGGTACCATCACTTTTTTGGCGAATTTTAAATCCATCAAAAAAGTTGTAAAATTTGACATGGATGTTTCCATTTACATGTAAAATCAATTGTAAAAGTTTCATGCCAAATAGACATGTGAATAATGTCTTAACTATTATTTTATTTGGTTTTGGCCTCGAGCTCTAGGGTACCATCGCGTTTTTTGCCAAATTTAAATTCATCAAAAAAGATGCCGAATTTGAATGGATGTTTTTTTTCACGTAAAATACTTTGTAAAAGTTTCATGTCAAAAAAAACATGTCAATAATGTCTAAATTTTTATTTTTTTAGTTTTTCCCTCGAGCCCGAAGGGGTACCATCACTTTTTTGGCGGAATTTTAAATCCATCAAAAAGTTGTAAAATTTGACATGGATGTTTCCATTTACATGTAAAATCAATTGTAAAAGTTTCATGCCAAATAGACATGTGAATAATGTCTTAACTATTATTTTATTTGGTTTTGGCCTCGAGCTCTAGGGTACCATCGCGTTTTTTTGCCAAATTCTAAATTCATCAAAAAGATGCCGAATTTGAAATGGATGTTTTTTTTCACGTAAAATACTTTGTAAAAGTTTCATGTAAAAAAAACATGTCAATAATGTCTAAATTTTTATTTTTTTAGTTTTTCCCTCGAGCCCGAAGGGGTACCATCACTTTTTTTGGCGAAATTTTAAATCCATCAAAAAAGTTGTAAAATTTGACATGGATGTTTCCATTTACATGTAAAATCAATTGTAAAAGTTTCATGCCAAATACAAATGTGAATAATGTCTTAACTATTATTTTATTTGGTTTTGGCCTCGAGCTCTAGGGTACCATCGCGTTTTTTTGCCAAATTCTAAATTCATCAAAAAGATGCCGAATTTGAAATGGATGTTTTTTTTCACGTAAAATACTTTGTAAAAGTTTCATGTCAAAAAAAACATGTCAATAATGTCTAAATTTTTATTTTTTTAGTTTTTCCCTCGAGCCGAAGGGGTACCATCACTTTTTTGGCGAAATTTTAAATCCATCAAAAAAGTTGTAAATTTGACATGGATGTTTCCATTTACATGTAAAATCAATTGTAAAAGTTTCATGCCAAATAGACATGTGAATAATGTCTTAACTATTATTTTATTTGGTTTTGGCCTCGAGCTCTAGGGTACCATCGCGTTTTTTGCCAAATTTTAAATTCATCAAAAAAGATGCCGAATTTGAAATGGATGTTTTTTTTTCACGTAAAATACTTTGTAAAAGTTTCATGTAAAAAAAACATGTCAATAATGTCTAAATTTTTATTTTTTTAGTTTTTCCCTCGAGCCGAAGGGGTACCATCACTTTTTTTGGCGGAATTTTAAATCCATCAAAAAGTTGTAAAATTTGACATGGATGTTTCCATTTACATGTAAAATCAATTGTAAAAGTTTCATGCCAAATAGACATGTGAATAATGTCTTAACTATTATTTTATTTGGTTTTGGCCTCGAGCTCTAGGGTACCATCGCGTTTTTTTGCCAAATTTTAAATTCATCAAAAAGATGCCGAATTTGAAATGGATGTTTTTTTTCACGTAAAATACTTTGTAAAAGTTTCATGTCAAAAAAACATGTCAATAATGTCTAAATTTTTATTTTTTTAGTTTTTCCTCGAGCCGAAGGGGTACCATCACTTTTTTTGGCGGAATTTTAAATCCATCAAAAAAGTTGTAAAATTTGACATGGATGTTTCCATTTACATGTAAAATCAATTGTAAAAGTTTCATGCCAAATAGACATGTGAATAATGTCTTAACTATTATTTTATTTGGTTTTGGCCTCGAGCTCTAGGGTACCATCGCGTTTTTTTGCCAAATTCTAAATTCATCAAAAAAGATGCCGAATTTGAAATGGATGTTTTTTTTCACGTAAAATACTTTGTAAAAGTTTCATGTCAAAAAAAACATGTCAATAATGTCTAAATTTTTATTTTTTACTTTTTCCCTCGAGCCGAAGGGGTACCATCACTTTTTTTGGCGGAATTTTAAATCCATCAAAAAAGTTGTAAAATTTGACATGGATGTTTCCATTTACATGTAAAATCAATTGTAAAAGTTTCATGCCAAATAGACATGTGAATAATGTCTTAACTATTATTTTATTTGGTTTTGGCCTCGAGCTCTAGGGTACCATCGCGTTTTTTTGCCAAATTCTAAATTCATCAAAAAGATGCCGAATTTGAAATGGATGTTTTTTTTCACGTAAAATACTTTGTAAAAGTTTCATGTAAAAAAAACATGTCAATAATGTCTAAATTTTTATTTTTTTAGTTTTTCCCTCGAGCCGAAGGGGTACCATCACTTTTTTTGGCGAATTTTAAATCCATCAAAAAAGTTGTAAAATTTGACATGGATGTTTCCATTTACATGTAAAATCAATTGTAAAAGTTTCATGCCAAATAGGCATGTGAATAATGTCTTAACTATTATTTTATTTGGTTTTGGCCTCGAGCTCTAGGGTACCATCGCGTTTTTTTGCCAAATTCTAAATTCATCAAATAAGATGCCGAATATGAAATGGATGTTTTTTTTCACGTAAAATACTTTGTAAAAGTTTCATGTGAAAAAAAAATGTCAATAATGTCTAAGTTTTTATTTTTTTAGTTTTCCCTCGAGCCCGAAGGGGTACCATCACTTTTTTGGCGAAATTTTAAATCCATCAAAAAGTTGTAAATTTGACATGGATGTTTCCATTTACATGTAAAATCAATTGTAAAAGTTTCATGCCAAATTGACATGTGAATAATGTCTTAACTATTATTTTATTTGGTTTTGGCCTCGAGCTCTAGGGTACCATCGCGTTTTTTAGCCAAATTTTAAATTCATCAAAAAAGATGCCGAATTTGAAATAAATGTTTTTTTTCACGTAACATACTTTGTAAAAGTTTCATGTAAAAAAAACATGTCAATAATGTCTAAATTTTTATTTTTTTAGTTTTTCCTCGAGCCTGAAGGGGTAGCACCACTTTTTTTGGCGGAATTTTAAATCCATCAAAAAGTTGTAAAATTTGACATGGATGTTTCCATTTACATGTAAAATCAATTGTAAAAGTTTCATGCCAAATAGACATGTGAATAATGTCTTAACTATTATTTTATTTGGTTTTGGCCTCGAGCTCTAGGGTACCATCGCGTTTTTTGCCAAATTCTAAATTCATCAAAAAAGATGCCGAATTTGAAATGGATGTTTTTTTTCACGTAAAATACTTTGTAAAAGTTTCATGTCAAAAAAAACATGTCAATAATGTCTAAATTTTTATTTTTTTAGTTTTTCCCTCGAGCCCGAAGGGGTACCATCACTTTTTTTGGCGGAATTTTAAATCCATCAAAAAAGTTGTAAAATTTGACATGGATGTTTCCATTTACATGTAAAATCAATTGTAAAAGTTTCATGCCAAATAGACATGTGAATAATGTCTTAACTATTACTTTATTTGGTTTTGGCCTCGAGCTCTAGGGGTACCATCGCGTTTTTTTGCCAAATTCTAAATTCATCAAATAAGATGCCGAATTTGAAATGGATGTTTTTTTTCACGTAAAATACTTTGTAAAAGTTTCATGTGAAAAAAAACATGTCAATAATGTCTAAATTTTTATTTTTTAGTTTTTCCCTCGAGCCCGAAGGGGTACCATCACTTTTTTGGCGAAATTTTAAATCCATCAAAAAGTTGTAAAATTTGACATGGATGTTTCCATTTACATGTAAAATCAATTGTAAAAGTTTCATGCCAAATAGACATGTGAATAATGTCTTAACTATTATTTTATTTGGTTTTGGCCTCGAGCTCTAGGGGTACCATCGCGTTTTTTGCCAAATTCTAAATTCATCAAAAAAGATGCCGAATTTGAAATGGATGTTTTTTTTCACGTAAAATACTTTGTAAAAGTTTCATGTAAAAAAAACATGTCAATAATGTCTAAATTTTTATTTTTTTAGTTTTTCCTCGAGCCCGAAGGGGTACCATCACTTTTTTGGCGAATTTTAAATCCATCAAAAAAGTTGTAAAATTTGACATGGATGTTTCCATTTACATGTAAAATCAATTGTAAAAGTTTCATGCCAAATAGACATGAGAATAATGTCTTAACTAGTATTTTATTTGGTTTTGGCCTCGAGATCTAGGGGTAACATCGCGTTTTTTAGCCAAATTCTAAATTCATCAAAAAAGATTCCGAATTTGAAATGGATGTTTTTTTTCACGTAAAATACTTTGTAAAAGTTTCATGTCAAAAAAACATGTCAATAATGTCTAAATTTTTATTTTTTTAGTTTTTCACTCGAGCCCGAAGGGGTACCATCACTTTTTTTGGCGAATTTTTAAATCCATCAAAAAAGTTGTAAAATTTGACATGGATGTTTCCATTTACATGTAAAATCAATTGTAAAAGTTTCATGCCAAATAGACATGTGAATAATGTCTTAACTATTATTTTATTTGGTTTTGGCCTCGAGCTCTAGGGTACCATCGCGTTTTTTTGCCAAATTCTAAATTCATCAAAAAGATGCCGAATTTGAAATGATGTTTTTTTTCACGTAAAATACTTTGTAAAAGTTTCATGTAAAAAAAACATGTCAATAATGTCTAAATTTTTATTTTTTTAGTTTTTCCCTCGAGCCCGAAGGGGTACCATCACTTTTTTGGCGAAATTTTAAATCCATCAAAAAAGTTGTAAAATTTGACATGGATGTTTCCATTTACATGTAAAATCAATTGTAAAAGTTTCATGCCAAATAGACATGTGAATAATGTCTTAACTATTATTTTATTTGGTTTTGGCCTCGAGCTCTAGGGGTACCATCGCGTTTTTTTGCCAAATTCTAAATTCATCAAAAAGATGCCGAATTTGAAATGGATGTTTTTTTTCACGTAAAATACTTTGTAAAAGTTTCTTGTGAAAAAAAACATGTCAATAATGTCTAAATTTTTATTTTTTTAGTTTTTCCCTCGAGACCGAAGGGATACCATCACTTTATTTGGCGAAATTTTAAATCCATCACAAAAGTTGTAAAATTTGACATGGATGTTTCCATTTACATGTAAATCAATTGTAAAAGTTTCATGCCAAATAGACATGTGAATAATGTCTTAACTATTATTTTATTTGGTTTTGGCCTCGAGCTCTAGGGGTACCATCGCGTTTTTTTGCCAAATTCTAAATTCATCAAAAAGATGCCGAATTTGAAATGGATGTTTTTTTCACGTAAATTACTTTGTAAAAGTTTCATGTAAAAAAAACATGTCAATAATGTCTAAATTTTTATTTTTTTAGTTTTTCCCTCGAGCCCGAAGGGGTACCATCACTTTTTTTGGCGAAATTTTAAATCCATCAAAAAAGTTGTAAAATTTGACATGGATGTTTCCATTTACATGTAAAATCAATTGTAAAAGTTTCATGCCAAATAGACATGTGAATAATGTCTTAACTATTATTTTATTTGGTTTTGGCCTCGAGCTCTAGGGTTACCATCGCGTTTTTTGCCAAATTTTAAATTCATCAAAAAAGATGCCGAATTTGTAATGGATGTTTTTGTTTTCACGTAAAATACTTTGTAAAAGTTTCATGTGAAAAAAAACATGTCAATAATGTCTAAATTTTTATTTTTTTAGTTTTTCCCTCGAGCCCGAAGGGGTACCATCACTTTTTTTGGCGAAATTTTAAATCCATCAAAAAAGTTGTAAAATTTGACATGGATGTTTCCATTTACATGTAAAATCAATTGTAAAAGTTTCATGCCAAATAGACATGTGAATAATGTCTTAACTATTATTTTATTTGGTTTTGGCCTCGAGCTCTAGGGGTACCATCGCGTTTTTTGGCCAAATTTTAAATTCATCAAAAAGATGCCGAATTTGAAATGGATGTTTTTTTTCACGTAAAATACTTTGTAAAAGTTTCATGTGAAAAAAAACATGTCAATAATGTCTAAATTTTTATTTTTTTAGTTTTTCCCTCGAGCCCGAAGGGGTACCATCACTTTTTTTGGCGAAATTTTAAATCCATCAAAAAAGTTGTAAAATTTGACATGGATGTTTCCATTTACATGTAAAATCAATTGTAAAAGTTTCATGCCAAATAGACATGTGAATAATGTCTTAACTATTATTTTATTTGGTTTTGGCCTCGAGCTCTAGGGGTACCATCGCGTTTTTTGCCAAATTTAAATTCATCAAAAAAGATGCCGAATTTGAAATGGATGTTTTTTTTCACGTAAAATACTTTGTAAAAGTTTCATGTGAAAAAAAACATGTCAATAATGTCTAAATTTTTATTTTTTTAGTTTTTCCCTCGAGCCCGAAGGGGTACCATCACTTTTTTTGGCGAAATTTTAAATCCATCAAAAAAGTTGTAAAATTTGACATGGATGTTTCCATTTACATGTAAAATCAATTGTAAAAGTTTCATGCCAAATAGACATGTGAATAATGTCTTAACTATTATTTTATTTGGTTTTGGCCTCGAGCTCTAGGGCTACCATCGCGTTTTTTTGCCAAATTCTAAATTCATCAAATAAGATGCCGAATTTGAAATGGATGTTTTTTTTCACGTAAAATACTTTGTAAAAGTTTCATGTGAAAAAAAACATGTCAATAATGTCTAAATTTTTATTTTTTTAGTTTTTCCCTCGAGCCCGAAGGGGTACCATCACTTTTTTGGCGAAATTTTAAATCCATCAAAAAACTTGTAAAAATTGACATGGATGTTTCCATTTACATGTAAAATCAATTGTAAAAGTTTCATGCCAAATAGACATGTGAATAATGTCTTAACTATTATTTTATTTGGTTTTGGCCTCGAGCTCTAGGGGTACCATCGCGTTTTTTTGCCAAATTCTAAATTCATCAAATAAGATGCCGAATTTGAAATGGATGTTTTTTTTCACGTAAAATACTTTGTAAAAGTTTCATGTGAAAAAAAACATGTCAATAATGTCTAAATTTTTATTTTTTTAGTTTTTCCCTCGAGCCCGAAGGGGTACCATCACTTTTTTTGGCGAAATTTTAAATCCATCAAAAAAGTTGTAAAATTTGACATGGATGTTTCCATTTAAATGTAAATCAATTGTAAAAGTTTCATGCCAAATAGACATGTGAATAATGTCTTAACTATTATTTTATTTGGTTTTGGCCTCGAGCTCTAGGGTACCATCGCGTTTTTTAGCCAAATTCTAAATTCATCAAAAAAGATGCCGAATTTGAAATGGATGTTTTTTTTCACGTAAAATACTTTGTAAAAGTTTCATGTGAAAAAAACATGTCAATAATGTCTAAATTTTTATTTTTTTAGTTTTTCCCTCGAGCCCGAAGGGGTACCATCACTTTTTTTGGCGAAATTTTAAATCCATCAAAAAAGTTGTAAAATTTGACATGGATGTTTCCATTTACATGTAAAATCAATTGTAAAAGTTTCATGCCAAATAGACATGTGAATAATGTCTTAACTATTATTTTATTTGGTTTTGGCCTCGAGCTCTAGGGGTACCATCGCGTTTTTTTGCCAAATTCTAAATTCATCTAATAAGATTCCGAATTTGAAATGGATGTTTTTTTTTCACGTAAAATACTTTGTAAAAGTTTCATGTGAAAAAAAACATGTCAATAATGTCTAAATTTTTATTTTTTTAGTTTTTCCCTCGAGCCCGAAGGGGTACCATCACTTTTTCTAGCGAAATTTTAAATCCATCAAAAAACTTGTAAAAATTGACATGGATGTTTCCATTTACATGTAAAATCAATTGTAAAAGTTTCATGCCAAATAGACATGTGAATAATGTCTTAACTATTATTTTATTTGGTTTTGGCCTCGAGCTCTAGGGGTACCATCTCGTTTTTTTGCCAAATTCTAAATTCATCTAATAAGATTCCGAATTTGAAATGGATGTTTTTTTTTCACGTAAAATACTTTGTAAAAGTTTCATGTGAAAAAAAACATGTCAATAATGTCTAAATTTTTATTTTTTTAGTTTTTCCCTCGAGCCCGAAGGGATACCATCACTTTTTTTGGCGAAATTTTAAATCCATCAAAAAAGTTGTAAAATTTGACATGGATGTTTCCATTTACACGTAAAATCAATTGTAAAAGTTTCATGCCAAATAGACATGTGAATAATGTCTTAACTATTATTTTATTTGGTTTTGGCCTCGAGTTCTAGGGGTCCATCGCGTTTTTTGGCCAAATTCTAAATTCATCAAAAAAGATGCCGAATTTGAAATGGATGTTTTTTTTTCACGTAAAATACTTTGTAAAAGTTTCATTTGAAAAAAAACATGTCAATAATGTCTAAATTTTTATTTTTTTAGTTTTTCCTCGAGCCCGAAGGGGTACCATCACTTTTTTTGGCGAAATTTTAAATCCATCAAAAAGTTGTAAAATTTGACATGGATGTTTCCATTTACATGTAAAATCATTGTAAAAGTTTCATGCCAAATAGACATGTGAATAATGTCTTAACTATTATTTTATTTGGTTTTGGCCTCGAGCTCTAGGGGTCCATCGCGTTTTTTGGCCAAATTTTAAATTCATCAAAACAGATGCCGAATTTGAAATGGATGTTTTTTTTCACGTAAAATACTTTGTAAAAGTTTCATGTGAAAAAAAACATGTCAATAATGTCTAAATGTTTATTTTTTTAGTTTTTCCCTCGAGCCCGAAGGGGTACCATCACTTTTTTTGGCGAAATTTTAAATCCATCAAAAAAGTTTTAAAATTTGACATGGATGTTTCCATTTACACGTAAAATCAATTTTAAAAGTTTTATGCCAAATAGACATGTGAATAATGTCTTAACTATTATTTTATTTGGTTTTGGCCTCGAGCTCTAGGGGTACCATCGCGTTTTTTTGCCAAATTCTAAATTCATCAAAAAAGATGCCGAATTTGAAATGGATGTTTTTTTTCGCGTAAAATACTTTGTAAAAGTTTCATGTGAAAAAAAACATGTCAATAATGTCTAAATTTTTATTTTTTTAGTATTTCCCTCGAGCCCGAAGGGGTACCATCACTTTTTTTGGCGAAATTTTAAATCCATCAAAAAAGTTGTAAAATTTGACATGGATGTTTCCATTTACACGTAAAATCAATTGTAAAAGTTTTATGCCAAATAGACATGTGAATAATGTCTTAACTATTATTTTATTTGGTTTTGGCCTCGAGTTCTAGAGGTCCATTGCGTTTTTTGGCCAAATTCTAAATTCATCAAAAAAGATGCCGAATTTGAAATGGATGATTTTTTTCACGTAAAATACTTTGTAAAAGTTTCATTGGAAAAAAAAAATGTCAATAATGTCTAAATTTTTATTTTTTTAGTTTTTTCCTCGAGCCCGAAGGGGTACCATCACTTTTTTTGGCGAAATTTTAAATCCATCAAAAAAGTTGTAAAATTTGACATGGATGTTTCCATTTACATGTAAAATCACTTGTAAAAGTTTCATGCCAAATAGACGTGAATAATGTCTTAACTATTATTTTATTTGGTTTTGGCCTCGAGTTCTAGCAGTCCATCGCGTTTTTTGGCCAAATTCTAAATTCATCAAAAAAGATGCCGAATTTGAAATGGATGTTTTTTTTCACGAAAAATACTTTGTAAAAGTTTCATTTGAAAAAAAACATGTCAATAATGTCTAAATTTTTATTTTTTTAGTTTTTTCCTCGAGCCCGAAGGGGTACCATCACTTTTTTTGGCGAAATTTTAAATCCATCAAAAAAGTTGTAAAATTTGACATGGATGTTTCTATTTACATGTAAAATCACTTGTAAAAGTTTCATGCCAAATAGACATGTGAATAATGTCTTAACTATTACTTTATTTGGTTTTGGCCTCGAGCTCTAGGGGTCCATCGCGTTTTTTGGCCAAATTTTAAATTCATCAAAAAAGATGCCGAATTTGAAATGGATGTTTTTTTTCACGTAAAATACTCTGTAAAAGTTTCATGTGAAAAAAAACATGTCAATAATGTCTAAATTTTTATTTTTTTAGTTTTTCCCTCGAGCCCGAAGCGGTACCATCACTTTTTTTGGCGAAATTTTAAATCCATCAAAAAAGTTGTAAAATTTGACATGGATGTTTCCATTTACATGTAAAATCAATTGTAAAAGTTTCATGCCAAATAGACATGTGAATAATGTCTTAACTATTATTTTATTTGGTTTTGGCCTCGAGCTCTAGGGTTACCATCGCGTTTTTTTGCCAAATTCTAAATTCATCTAATAAGATTCCGAATTTGAAATGGATGTTTTTTTTTCACGTAAAATACTTTGTAAAAGTTTCATGTGAAAAAAAACATGTCAATAATGTCTAAATTTTTATTTTTTTAGGTTTTCCCTCGAGCCCGAAGGGGTACCATCACTTTTTTTGGCGGAATTTTAAATCCATGAAAAAAGTTTTAAAATTTGACATGGATGTTTCCATTTACATGTAAAATTAATTGTAAAAGTTTCATGCCAAATAGACATGTGAATAATTAGTTTTTCCCTCGAGCCCTAAACCCTAAACCCTAAACAAAAAAGATGCCGAATTTGAAATGGATGTTTTTACTCCTAGAGCTCGAGGCCAAAACCAAATAAAATAATAGTTAAGACATTATTCACATGTCTATTTGGCATGAAACTTTTACAATTGATTTTACATGTAAATGGAAACATCCATGTCAAATTTTACAACTTTTTTGATGGATTTAAAATTCCGCCAAAAAAAGTGATGGTACCCCTTCGGGCTCGAGGGAAACACTAAAAAAATAAAAATTTAGACATTATTGACATGTTTTTTTTGACATGAAACTTTTACAAAGTATTTTACGTGAAAACAAAAACATCCATTACAAATTCGGCATCTTTTTTGATGAGTTTAAAATTTGGCCAAAAGACGCGATGGTAACCCTAGAACTCGAGGCCAAAACTAAATAAAATAATAGTTAAGACATTATTCACATGTCTAATTGGCATGAAACTTTTACAAGTGATTTTACATGTAAATGGAAACATCCATGTCAAATTTCGCAACTTTTTTTGTGCATTTAAAATTTCGCCAAAAATGTGTTGGTACCCCTTCAAGCTCGAGGGAAAAACTAAAAAAATAAAAATTTAGACATTATTGACATGTTTTTTTACATGAAACTTTTACAAATTATTTTACGTAAAAAAAACATCCATTTCAAATTCGGCATCTTTTTTGTTGAATTTAAAATTTGGCAAAAAAACGCGATGGTACCCCTAGAGCTCGAGGCCAAAACCAAATAAAATAATAGTTAAGACATTATTCACATGCCTATTTGGCATGAAACTTTTACAATTGACTTTACATGTAAATGGAAACATCCATGTCAAATTTTACAACTTTTTTGATGGATTTAAAATTCCGCCAAAAAAAGTGATGGTACCCCTTCGGGCTCGAGGGAAAAACTAAAAAAATAAAAATTTAGACATTATTGACATGTTTTTTTTGACATGAAACTTTTACAAAGTATTTTACGTGAAAAAAAACATTCATTTAAAATTCGGAATCTTTTTTGATGAATTTAGAATTTGGCAAAAAAACACGATGGTATCCCTAGAGCTCGAGGCCAAAACGAAATAAAATAATAGTTAAGACATTATTTACATGTCTATTTGGCATGAAACTTTTACAATTGATTTTACATGTAAATGGAAACATCCATGTAAAATTTTACAACTTTTTTGATGGATTTAAAATTCCGCCAAAAAAAGTGATGGTACCCCTTCGGGCTCGAGGGAAAAACTAAAAAAATAAAAATTTAGACATTATTGACATGTTTTTTTTGACATGAAACTTTTACAAAGTATTTTACGTGAAAACAAAAACATCCATTACAAATTCGGCATCTTTTTTGATGAATTTAAAATTTGGCCAAAAAACGCGATGGTAACCCTAGAGCTCGAGGCCAAAACTAAATAAAATAATAGTTAAGACATTATTCACATGTCTAATTGGCATGAAACTTTTACAAGTGATTTTACATGTAAATGGAAACATCCATGTCAAATTTCGCAACTTTTTTTATGCATTTAAAATTTCGCCAAAAAATGTGATGGTATCCCTTCAAGCTCGAGGGAAAAACTAAAAAAATAAAAATTTAGACATTATTGACATGTTTTTTTTGACATGAAACTTTTACAAAGTATTTTACGTAAAAAAAAACATCCATTTAAAATTCGGCATCTTTTTTGTTGAATTTAAACTTGGCAAAAAAACGCGATGGTACCCTAGAGCTCGAGGCCAAAACCAAATAAAATAATAGTTAAGACATTATTCACATGCCTATTTGGCATGAAACTTTTACAATTGATTTTACATGTAAATGGAAACATCCATGTTAAATTTTACAACTTTTTTGATGGATTTAAAATTCCGCCAAAAAAAGTGATGGTACCCCTTCGGGCTCGAGGGAAAAACTAAAAAAATAAAAATTTAGACATTATTCACATGTTTTTTTTGACATGAAACTTTTACAAAGTATTTTATGTGAAAACAAAAACATCCATTACAAATTCGGCATCTTTTTTGATGAATTTAAAATTTGGCCAAAAAACGCGATGGTAACCCTAGAGCTTGAGGCCAAAACTAAATAAAATAATAGTTAAGACATTATTCACATGTCTAATTGGCATGAAACTTTTACAAGTGATTTTACATGTAAATGGAAACATCCATGTCAAATTTCGCAACTTTTTTTATGCATTTAAAATTTCGCCAAAAAATGTGATGGTACCCCTTCAAGCTCGAGGGAAAAACTAAAAAAATAAAAATTTAGACATTATTGACATGTTTTTTTACATGAAACTTTTACAAAGTATTTTACGTAAAAAAAAACATCCATTTAAAATTCGGCATCTTTTTTGTTGAATTTAAACTTGGCAAAAAAACGCGATGGTACCCTAGAGCTCGAGGCCAAAACCAAATAAAATAATAGTTAAGACATTATTCACATGCCTATTTGGCATGAAACTTTTACAATTGATTTTACATGTAAATGGAAACATCCATGTTAAATTTTACAACTTTTTTGATGGATTTAAAATTCCGCCAAAAAAAGTGATGGTACCCCTTCGGGCTCGAGGGAAAAACTAAAAAAATAAAAATTTAGACATTATTGACATGTTTTTTTTCACATGAAACTTTTACAAAGTATTTTACGTGAAAAAAAAACATCCATTTCAAATTCGGCAACTTATTTGATGAATTTAGAATTTGGCAAAAAAACGCGATGGTACCCTAGAGCTCGAGGCCAAAACCAAATAAAATAATAGTTAAGACATTATTCACATGCCTATTTGGCATGAAACTTTTACAATTGATTTTACATGTAAATGGAAACATCCATGTCAAATTTTAAAACTTTTTTGATGGATTTAAAATTCCGCCAAAAAAAGTGATGGTACCCCTTCGGGCTCGAGGGAAAAACTAAAAAAAAAAAAATTTAGACATTATTGACATGTTTTTTTTGACATGAAACTTTTACGAAGTATTTTACGTGAAAAAAAAACATCCATTTAAAATTCGGCATCTTTTTTCATGAATTTAGAATTTGGCAAAAAAACACGATGGTATCCCTAGAGCTCGAGGCCAAAACCAAATAAAATAATAGTTAAGACATTATTCACATGTCTATTTGGCATGAAACTTTTACAATTGATTTTACATGTAAATGGAAACATCCATGTCAAATTTTACAACTTTTTTGATGGATTTAAAATTCCGCCAAAAAAAGTGATGGTACCCCTTCGGGCTCGAGGGAAAAACTAAAAAAATAAAAATTTAGACATTATTGACATGTTTTTTTTCACATGAAACTTTTAAAAAGTATTTTACGTGAAAAAAAAACATCCATTTCAAATTCGGCATCTTATTTGATGAATTTAGAATTTGGCAAAAAAACGCGATGGTACCCCTAGATTTCGAGGCCAAAACCAAATAAAATAATAGTTAAGACATTATTCACATGTCCTATTTGGCATGAAACTTTTACAATTGATTTTACATGTAAATGGAAACATCCATGTAAAATTTTACAACTTTTTTGATGGATTTAAAATTCCGGCAAAAAAAGTGATGGTACCCCTTCGGGCTCGAGGGAAAAACTAAAAAAATAAAAATTTAGACATTATTCACATGTTTTTTTTGACATGAAACTTTTACAAAGTATTTTATGTGAAAACAAAAACATCCATTACAAATTCGGCATCTTTTTTGATGAATTTAAAATTTGGCCAAAAACGCGATGGTAACCCTAGAGCTTGAGGCCAAAACTAAATAAAATAATAGTTAAGACATTATTCACATGTCTAATTGGCATGAAACTTTTACAAGTGATTTTACATGTAAATGGAAACATCCATGTCAAATTTCGCAACTTTTTTTATGCATTTAAAATTTCGCCAAAAAATGTGATGGTACCCCTTCAAGCTCGAGGGAAAAACTAAAAAAATAAAAATTTAGACATTATTGACATGTTTTTTTACATGAAACTTTTACAAAGTATTTTACGTAAAAAAAAACATCCATTTCAAATTCGGCATCTTTTTTGTTGAATTTAAAATTTGGCAAAAAAACGCGATGGTACCCCTAGAGCTCGAGGCCAAAACCAAATAAAATAATAGTTAAGACATTATTCACATGCCTATTTGGCATGAAACTTTTACAATTGATTTTACATGTAAATGGAAACATCCATGTCAAATTTTACAACTTTTTTGATGGATTTAAAATTCCGCCAAAAAAAGTGATGGTACCCCTTCGGGCTCGAGGGAAAAACTAAAAAAATAAAAATTTAGACATTATTGACATGTTTTTTTTCACATGAAACTTTTACAAAGTATTTTACGTGAAAAAAAAACATCCATTTCAAATTCGGCATCTTTTTGATGAATTTAGAATTTGGCAAAAAAACGCGATGGTACCCTAGAGCTCGAGGCCAAAACCAAATAAAATAATAGTTAAGACATTATTCACATGTCTATTTGGCATGAAACTTTTACAATTGATTTTACATGTAAATGGAAACATCCATGTCAAATTTTACAACTTTTTTGATGGATTTAAAATTCCGCCAAAAAAAGTGATGGTACCCCTTCGGGCTCGATGGAAAAACTAAAAAAATAAAAATTTAGACATTATTGACATGTTTTTTTTGACATGAAACTTTTACAAAGTATTTTACGTGAAAAAAAAACATCCATTTAAAATTCGGCATCTTTTTTGATGAATTTAGAATTTGGCAAAAAAACACGATGGTACCCTAGAGCTCGAGGCCAAAACCAAATAAAATAATAGTTAAGACATTATTCACATGTCTATTTGGCATGAAACTTTTACAATTGATTTTACATGTAAATGGAAACATCCATGTCAAATTTTACAACTTTTTTGATGGATTTAAAATTCCGCCAAAAAAAGTGATGGTACCCCTTCGGGCTCGAGGGAAAAACTAAAAAAATAAAAATTTAGACATTATTGACATGTTTTTTTTCACATGAAACTTTTACAAAGTATTTTACGTGAAAAAAAAACATCCATTTCAAATTCGGCATCTTATTTGATGAATTTAGAATTTGGCAAAAAAACGCGATGGTACCCCTAGATCTCGAGGCCAAAACCAAATAAAATAATAGTTAAGACATTATTCACATGTCTATTTGGCATGAAACTTTTACAATTGATTTTACATGTAAATGGAAACATCCATGTCAAATTTTACAACTTTTTTGATGGATTTAAAATTCCGCCAAAAAAAGTGATGGTACCCCTTCGGGCTCGAGGGAAAAACTAAAAAAATAAAAATTTAGACATTATTGACATGTTTTTTTGACATGAAACTTTTACAAAGTATTTTACGTGAAAACAAAAACATCCATTACAAATTCGGCATCTTTTTTGATGAATTTAAAATTTGGCCAAAAAACGCGATGGTAACCCTAGAGCTCGAGGCCAAAACGAAATAAAATAATAGTTAAGACATTATTCACATGTCTATTGGCATGAAACTTTTACAATGATTTTACATGTAAATGGAAACATCCATGTCAAATTTCAACTTTTTTATGGATTTAAAATTTCGCCAAAAAAAGTGATGGTACCCCTTCAGGCTCGAGGGAAAAACTAAAAAAATAAAAATTTAGACATTATTGACCTTTTTTTTCACATGAAACTTTTACAAAGTATTTTACGTGAAAAAAAACATCCATTTCAAATTCGGCATCTTTTTTGATGAATTTAAAATTTGGCCAAAAAACGCGATGGTACCCTAGAGCTCGAGGCCAAAACCAAATAAAATAATAGTTAAGACATTATTCACATGTCTATTTGGCATGAAACTTTTACAATTGATTTTACATGTAAATGGAAACATCCATGTCAAATTTTACAACTTTTTTGATGGATTTAAAATTCCGCCAAAAAAAGTGATGGTACCCCTTCGGGCTCGAGGGAAAAACTAAAAAAATAAAAATTTAGACATTATTGACATGTTTTTTTTGACATGAAACTTTTACAAAGTATTTTACGTGAAAAAAAAACATCCATTACAAATTCGGCATCTTTTTTGATGAATTTAAAATTTGGCCAAAAAACGCGATGGTAACCCTAGAGCTCGAGGCCAAAACCAAATAAAATAATAGTTAAGACATTATTCACATGTCTAATTGGCATGAAACTTTTACAATGATTTTACATGTAAATGGAAACATCCATGTCAAATTTCGCAACTTTTTTATGCATTTAAAATTTCGCCAAAAAAAGTGATGGTACCCTTCAGCTCGAGGGAAAAACTAAAAAAATAAAAATTTAGACATTATTGACATGTTTTTTTAAATGAAACTTTTACAAAGTATTTTACGTAAAAAAAAACATCCATTTCAAATTCGGCATCTTTTTTGATGAATTTAAATTTGGCAAAAAAACGCGATGGTACCCCTAGAGCTCGAGGCCAAAACCAAATAAAATAATAGTTAAGACATTATTCACATGTCTATTTGGCATGAAACTTTTACAATTGATTTTACATGTAAATGGAAACATCCATGTCAAATTTTACAACTTTTTTGATGGATTTAAAATTCCGCCAAAAAAAGTGATGGTACCCCTTCGGGCTCGAGGGAAAAACTAAAAAAATAAAAATTTAGACATTATTGACATGTTTTTTTTCACATGAAACTTTTACAAAGTATTTTACGTGAAAAAAAAACATTCATTTCAAATTCGGCATCTTATTTGATGAATTTAGAATTTGGCAAAAAAACGCGATGGTAATACTTAAGACATTATTCACATGTCTATTTGGCATGAAACTTTTACAATTGATTTTACATGTAAATGGAAACATCCATGTCAAATTTTACAACTTTTTTGATGGATTTAAAATTCTGCCAAAAAAAGTGATGGTACCCCTTCGGGCTCGAGGGAAAAACTAAAAAAATAAAAATTTAGACATTATTGACATGTTTTTTTTGACATGAAACTTTTACAAAGTATTTTACGTGAAAAAAAACATCCATTTCAAATTCGGCATCTTTTTTGATGAATTTAGAATTTGGCTAAAAAACACGATGGTACCCTAGAGCTTGAGGCCAAAACCAAATAAAATAATAGTTAAGACATTATTCACATGTCTATTTGGCATGAAACTTTTACAATTGATTTTACATGTAAATGGAAACATCCATGTCAAATTTCGCAATTTTTTGATGGATTTAAAATTCGACCAAAAAAAGTGATGGTACCCCTTCGGGCTCGAGGGAAAATCTAAAAAAATAAAAATTTAGACATTATTGACATGTTTTTTTTGACATGAAACTTTTACAAAGTATTTTACGTGAAAAAAAAACATCCATTACAAATTCGGCATCTTTTTTGATGAATTTAAAATTTGGCAAAACAACGCGATGGTAACCCTAGAGCTCGAGGCCAAAACCAAATAAAATTATAGTTAAGACATTATTCACATGTCTATTTGGCATGAACTTTTACAAGTGATTTTACATGTAAATGGAAACATCCATGTCAAATTTTACAACTTTTTTATGATTTAAAATTCGCCAAAAAAGTGATGGTACCCCTTCGGCTCGAGGGAAAAACTAAAAAAATAAAAATTTAGACATTATTGACATGTTTTTTTTCACATGAAACTTTTACAAAGTATTTTACGTGAAAAAAAAACATCCATTTCAAATTCGGCATCTTTTTTGATGAATTTAAAATTTGGCAAAAAAACGCGATGGTAACCCTAGAGCTCGAGGCCAAAACCAAATAAAATAATAGTTAAGACATTATTCACATGTCTATTTGGCATGAAACTTTTACAATTGATTTTACATGTAAATGGAAACATCCATGTCAAATTTTACAACTTTTTTGATGGATTTAAAATTCCGCCAAAAAAAGTGATGGTACCCCTTCGGGCTCGAGGGAAAAACTAAAAAAATAAAAATTTAGACATTATTGACATGTTTTTTTCACATGAAACTTTTACAAAGTATTTTACGTGAAAAAAAAACATCCATTTCAAATTCGGCATCTTTTTGATGAATTTAGAATTTGGCAAAAAAACGCGATGGTACCCCTAGAGCTCGAGGCCAAAACCAAATAAAATAATAGTTAAGACATTATTCACATGTCTATTTGGCATGAAACTTTTACAATTGATTTTACATGTAAATGGAAACA
This sequence comes from Cuscuta australis, assembly GCA_003260385.1. Lineage (NCBI taxonomy): Eukaryota > Viridiplantae > Streptophyta > Magnoliopsida > Solanales > Convolvulaceae > Cuscuta > Cuscuta australis. The sequence goes on along the minus strand of NQVE01000157.1, from coordinate 42,008 downwards.
TCCATGTCAAATTTTAAACTTTTTTGATGGATTTAAAATTCGCCAAAAAAAGTGATGGTACCCCTTCGGGCTCGAGGGAAAAACTAAAAAAATAAAAATTTAGACATTATTGACATGTTTTTTTTACATGAAACTTTTACAAAGTATTTTACGTGAAAAAAAAACATCCATTTCAAATTCGGCATCTTTTTGATGAATTTAGAATTTGGCAAAAAAACGCGATGGTACCCTAGAGCTCGAGGCCAAAACCAAATAAAATAATAGTTAAGACATTATTCACATGTCTATTTGGCATGAAACTTTTACAATTGATTTTACATGTAAATGGAAACATCCATGTCAAATTTTACAACTTTTTTGATGGATTTAAAATTCCGCCAAAAAAAGTGATGGTACCTCTTCGGGCTCGAGGGAAAAACTAAAAAAATAAAAATTTAGACATTATTGACATTTTTTTTTTACATGAAACTTTTACAAAGTAATTTTACGTGAAAAAAAAAATCCATTTCAAATTCGGCATCTTTTTTGATGAATTTAGAATTTGGCCAAAAAACGCGATGGTACCCTAGAGCTCGAGGCCAAAACCAAATAAAATAATAGTTAAGACATTATTCACATGTCTATTTGGCATGAAACTTTTACAACTGATTTTACATGTAAATGGAAACATCCATGTCAAATTTTACAACTTTTTTGATGGATTTAAAATTCCGCCAAAAAAAGTGATGGTACCCCTTCGGGCTCGAGGGAAAAACTAAAAAAATAAAAATTTAGACATTATTGACATTTTTTTTTGACATGAAACTTTTACAAAGTATTTTACGTGAAAAAAAAACATCCATTTCAAATTCGGCATCTTTTTTGATGAATTTAGAATTTGGCAAAAAAACGCGATGGTACCCTAGAGCTCGAGGCCAAAACCAAATAAAATAATAGTTAAGACATTATTCACATGTCTATTTGGCATGAAACTTTTACAATTTATTTTACATGTAAATGGAAACATCCATGTCAAATTTTACAACTTTTTTGATGGATTTAAAATTCGCCAAAAAAAGTGATGGTACCCCTTCGGGCTCGAGGGAAAAACTAAAAAAATAAAAATTTAGACATTATTGACATGTTTTTTTTACATGAAACTTTTACAAAGTATTTTACGTGAAAAAAAACATCCATTTCAAATTCGGCATCTTTTTTGATGAATTTAGAATTTGGCAAAAAACGCGATGGTACCCTAGAGCTCGAGGCCAAAACCAAATAAAATAATAGTTAAGACATTATTCACATGTCTATTTGGCATGAAACTTTTACAATTGATTTTACATGTAAATGGAAACATCCATGTCAAATTTTACAACTTTTTTGATGGATTTAAAATTCGCCAAAAAAAGTGATGGTACCCCTTCGGGCTCGAGGGAAAAACTAAAAAAATAAAAATTTAGACATTATTGACATGTTTTTTTTGACATGAAACTTTTACAAAGTATTTTACGTGAAAAAAAAACATCCATTTCAAATTCGGCATCTTTTTGATGAATTTAGAATTTGGCAAAAAACGCGATGGTACCCTAGAGCTCGAGGCCAAAACCAAATAAAATAATAGTTAAGACATTATTCACATGTCTATTTGGCATGAAACTTTTACAATTGATTTTACATGTAAATGGAAACATCCATGTCAAATTTTACAACTTTTTTGATGGATTTAAAATTCGCCAAAAAAGTGATGGTACCCCTTCGGGCTCGAGGGAAAAACTAAAAAAATAAAAATTTAGACATTATTGACATGTTTTTTTTGACATGAAACTTTTACAAAGTATTTTACGTGAAAAAAAACATCCATTTCAAATTCGGCATCTTTTTGATGAATTTAGAATTTGGCAAAAAAACGCGATGGTACCCCTAGAGCTCGAGGCCAAAACCAAATAAAATAATAGTTAAGACATTATTCACATGTCTATTTGGCATGAAACTTTTACAATTGATTTTACATGTAAATGGAAACATCCATGTCAAATTTTACAACTTTTTTGATGGATTTAAAATTCTGCCAAAAAAAGTGATGGTACCCCTTCGGGCTCGAGGGAAAAACTAAAAAAATAAAAATTTAGACATTATTGACATGTTTTTTTGACATGAAACTTTTACAAAGTATTTTACGTGAAAAAAAAACATCCATTTCAAATTCGGCATCTTTTTTGATGAATTTAGAATTTGGCAAAAAAACGCGATGGTACCCCTAGAGCTCGAGGCCAAAACCAAATAAAATAATAGTTAAGACATTATTCACATGTCTATTTGGCATGAAACTTTTACAATTGATTTTACATGTAAATGGAAACATCCATGTCAAATTTTACAACTTTTTTGATGGATTTAAAATTTCGCCAAAAAAAGTGATGGTACCCCTTCGGGCTCGAGGGAAAAACTAAAAAAATAAAAATTTAGACATTATTGACATGTTTTTTTTGACATGAAACTTTTACAAAGTATTTTACGTGAAAAAAAAACATCCATTTCAAATTCGGCATCTTTTTTGATGAATTTAGAATTTGGCTAAAAACGCGATGGTAGCCCTAGAGCTCGAGGCCAAAACCAAATAAAATAATAGTTAAGACATTATTCACATGTCTATTTGGCATGAAACTTTTACAATTGATTTTACATGTAAATGGAAACATCCATGTCAAATTTTACAACTTTTTTGATGGATTTAAAATTTCTCCAAAAAAAGTGATGGTACCCCTTCGGGCTCGAGGGAAAAACTAAAAAAATAAAAATTTAGACATTATTGACATGTTTTTTTTACATGAAACTTTTACAAAGTATTTTACGTGAAAAAAAACATCCATTTCAAATTCGGCATCTTTTTTGATGAATTTAGAATTTGGCAAAAAACGCGATGGTACCCTAGAGCTCGAGGCCAAAACCAAATAAATAATAGTTAAGACATTATTCACATGTCTATTTGGCATGAAACTTTTACAATTGATTTTACATGTAAATGGAAACATCCATGTCAAATTTTACAACTTTTTTGATGGATTTAAAATTCGCCAAAAAAAGTGATGGTACCCCTTCGGGCTCGAGGGAAAAACTAAAAAAATAAAAATTTAGACATTATTGACATGTTTTTTTTACATGAAACTTTTACAAAGTATTTTACGTGAAAAAAAACATCCATTTCAAATTCGGCATCTTTTTGATGAATTTAGAATTTGGCAAAAAAACGCGATGGTACCCTAGAGCTCGAGGCCAAAACCAAATAAAATAATAGTTAAGACATTATTCACATGTGTATTTGGCATGAAACTTTTACAATTGATTTTACATGTAAATGGAAACATCCATGTCAAATTTTACAACTTTTTTGATGGATTTAAAATTTCGCCAAAAAAAGTGATGGTACCCCTTCGGGCTCGAGGGAAAAACTAAAAAAATAAAAATTTAGACATTATTGACATGTTTTTTTTGACATGAAACTTTTACAAAGTATTTTACGTGAAAAAAAAACATCCATTTCAAATTCGGCATCTTTTTGATGAATTTAGAATTTGGCAAAAAAACGCGATGGTACCCCTAGAGCTCGAGGCCAAAACCAAATAAAATAATAGTTAAGACATTATTCACATGTCTATTTGGCATGAAACTTTTACAATTGATTTTACATGTAAATGGAAACATCCATGTCAAATTTTACAACTTTTTTGATGGATTTAAAATTCCGCCAAAAAAAGTGATGGTACCCCTTCGGGCTCGAGGGAAAAACTAAAAAAATAAAAATTTAGACATTATTGACATGTTTTTTTTGACATGAAACTTTTACAAAGTATTTTACGTGAAAAAAAAACATCCATTTCAAATTCGGCATCTTTTTGATGAATTTAGAATTTGGCAAAAAACGCGATGGTAACCCTAGAGCTCGAGGCCAAAACCAAATAAAATAATAGTTAAGACATTATTCACATGTCTATTTGGCATGAAACTTTTACAATTGATTTTACATGTAAATGGAAACATCCATGTCAAATTTTACAACTTTTTTGATGGATTTAAAATTCGCCAAAAAAGTGATGGTACCCCTTCGGCTCGAGGGAAAAACTAAAAAAATAAAAATTTAGACATTATTGACATGTTTTTTTACATGAAACTTTTACAAAGTATTTTACGTGAAAAAAAACATCCATTTCAAATTCGGCATCTTTTTTGATGAATTTAGAATTTGGCAAAAAACGCGATGGTACCCTAGAGCTCGAGGCCAAAACCAAATAAAATAATAGTTAAGACATTATTCACATGCCTATTTGGCATGAAACTTTTACAATTGATTTTACATGTAAATGGAAACATCCATGTCAAATTTTACAACTTTTTTGATGGATTTAAAATTCGCCAAAAAAAGTGATGGTACCCCTTCGGGCTCGAGGGAAAAACTAAAAAAATAAAAATTTAGACATTATTGACATGTTTTTTTTCACATGAAACTTTTACAAAGTATTTTACGTGAAAAAAAAACATCCATTTCAAATTCGGCATCTTTTTGATGAATTTAGAATTTGGCAAAAAACGCGATGGTACCCTAGAGCTCGAGGCCAAAACCAAATAAAATAATAGTTAAGACATTATTCACATGTCTATTTGGCATGAAACTTTTACAATTGATTTTACATGTAAATGGAAACATCCATGTCAAATTTTACAACTTTTTTGATGGATTTAAAATTTCGCCAAAAAAAGTGATGGTACCCCTTCGGGCTCGAGGGAAAAACTAAAAAAATAAAAATTTAGACATTATTGACCTTTTTTTTTACATGAAACTTTTACAAAGTATTTTACGTGAAAAAAAAACATCCATTTCAAATTCGGCATCTTTTTTGATGAATTTAGAATTTGGCTAAAAAACGCGATGGTACCCTAGAGCTCGAGGCCAAAACCAAATAAAATAATAGTTAAGACATTATTCACATGTCTATTTGGCATGAAACTTTTACAATTGATTTTACATGTAAATGGAAACATCCATGTCAAATTTTACAACTTTTTTGATGGATTTAAAATTCCGCCAAAAAAAGTGATGGTACCCCTTCGGGCTCGAGGGAAAAACTAAAAAAATAAAAATTTAGACATTATTGACATGTTTTTTTTGACATGAAACTTTTACAAAGTATTTTACGTGAAAAAAAAACATCCATTTCAAATTCGGCATCTTTTTTGATGAATTTAGAATTTGGCAAAAAAACGCGATGGTACCCCTAGAGCTCGAGGCCAAAACCAAATAAAATAATAGTTAAGACATTATTCACATGTCTATTTGGCATGAAACTTTTACAATTGATTTTACATGTAAATGGAAACATCCATGTCAAATTTTACAACTTTTTTGATGGATTTAAAATTCTGCCAAAAAAAGTGATGGTACCCCTTCGGGCTCGAGGGAAAAACTAAAAAAATAAAAATTTAGACATTATTGACATGTTTTTTTTGACATGAAACTTTTACAAAGTATTTTACGTGAAAAAAAACATCCATTTCAAATTCGGCATCTTTTTGATGAATTTAGAATTTGGCAAAAAACGCGATGGTACCCTAGAGCTCGAGGCCAAAACCAAATAAAATAATAGTTAAGACATTATTCACATGTCTATTTGGCATGAAACTTTTACAATTGATTTTACATGTAAATGGAAACATCCATGTCAAATTTACAACTTTTTTGATGGATTTAAAATTTCGCCAAAAAAAGTGATGGTACCCCTTCGGGCTCGAGGGAAAAACTAAAAAAATAAAAATTTAGACATTATTGACATGTTTTTTTTCACATGAAACTTTTACAAAGTATTTTACGTGAAAAAAAAACATCCATTTCAAATTCGGCATCTTTTTTGATGAATTTAGAATTTGGCAAAAAAACGCGATGGTACCCCTAGAGCTCGAGGCCAAAACCAAATAAAATAATAGTTAAGACATTATTCACATGTCTATTTGGCATGAAACTTTTACAATTGATTTTACATGTAAATGGAAACATCCATGTCAAATTTTAAAACTTTTTTGATGGATTTAAAATTCCGCCAAAAAAAGTGATGGTACCCCTTCGGGCTCGAGGGAAAAACTAAAAAAATAAAAATTTAGACATTATTGACATGTTTTTTTGACATGAAACTTTTACAAAGTATTTTACGTGAAAAAAAACATCCATTTCAAATTCGGCATCTTTTTTGATGAATTTAAATTTGGCAAAAAAACGCGATGGTACCCTAGAGCTCGAGGCCAAAACCAAATAAAATAATAGTTAAGACATTATTCACATGTCTATTTGGCATGAAACTTTTACAATTGATTTTACATGTAAATGGAAACATCCATGTCAAATTTACAACTTTTTTGATGGATTTAAAATTTCGCCAAAAAAAGTGATGGTACCCCTTCGGCTCGAGGGAAAAACTAAAAAAATAAAAATTTAGACATTATTGACATGTTTTTTTGACATGAAACTTTTACAAAGTATTTTACGTGAAAAAAAACATCCATTTCAAATTCGGCATCTTTTTTGATGAATTTAGAATTTGGCAAAAAAACGCGATGGTACCCCTAGAGCTCGAGGCCAAAACCAAATAAAATAATAGTTAAGACATTATTCACATGTGTATTTGGCATGAAACTTTTACAATTGATTTTACATGTAAATGGAAACATCCATGTCAAATTTTACAACTTTTTTGATGGATTTAAAATTCTGCCAAAAAAAGTGATGGTACCCCTTCGGGCTCGAGGGAAAAACTAAAAAATAAAAATTTAGACATTATTGACATGTTTTTTTTGACATGAAACTTTTACAAAGTATTTTACGTGAAAAAAAACATCCATTTCAAATTCGGCATCTTTTTTGATGAATTTAGAATTTGGCAAAAAAACGCGATGGTACCCTAGAGCTCGAGGCCAAAACCAAATAAAATAATAGTTAAGACATTATTCACATGTCTATTTGGCATGAAACTTTTACAATTGATTTTACATGTAAATGGAAACATCCATGTCAAATTTTACAACTTTTTGATGGATTTAAAATTCGCCAAAAAAGTGATGGTACCCCTTCGGGCTCGAGGGAAAAACTAAAAAAATAAAAATTTAGACATTATTGACATGTTTTTTTTACATGAAACTTTTACAAAGTATTTTACGTGAAAAAAAAACATCCATTTCAAATTCGGCATCTTTTTGATGAATTTAGAATTTGGCAAAAAAACGCGATGGTACCCCTAGAGCTCGAGGCCAAAACCAAATAAAATAATAGTTAAGACATTATTCACATGTCTATTTGGCATGAAACTTTTACAATTGATTTTACATGTAAATGGAAACATCCATGTCAAATTTTACAACTTTTTTGATGGATTTAAAATTCCGCCAAAAAAAGTGATGGTACCCCTTCGGGCTCGAGGGAAAAACTAAAAAATAAAAATTTAGACATTATTGACATGTTTTTTTTTCACATGAAACTTTTACAAAGTATTTTACGTGAAAACAAAAACATCCATTTCAAATTCGGCATCTTTTTGATGAATTTAGAATTTGGCAAAAAACGCGATGGTACCCTAGAGCTCGAGGCCAAAACCAAATAAAATAATAGTTAAGACATTATTCACATGTCTATTTGGCATGAAACTTTTACAATTGATTTTACATGTAAATGGAAACATCCATGTCAAATTTTACAACTTTTTGATGGATTTAAAATTCGCCAAAAAAGTGATGGTACCCCTTCGGGCTCGAGGGAAAACTAAAAAATAAAAATTTAGACATTATTGACATGTTTTTTTTACATGAAACTTTTACAAAGTATTTTACGTGAAAAAAAAACATCCATTCAAATTCGGCATCTTTTTGATGAATTTAAATTTGGCAAAAAACGCGATGGTACCCTAGAGCTCGAGGCCAAAACCAAATAAAATAATAGTTAAGACATTATTCACATGTCTATTTGGCATGAAACTTTTACAATTGATTTTACATGTAAATGGAAACATCCATGTCAAATTTTACAACTTTTTTGATGGATTTAAAATTTCGCCAAAAAAAGTGATGGTACCCCTTCGGCTCGAGGGAAAAACTAAAAAAATAAAAATTTAGACATTATTGACATGTTTTTTTGACATGAAACTTTTACAAAGTATTTTACGTGAAAAAAAACATCCATTTCAAATTCGGCATCTTTTTGATGAATTTAGAATTTGGCAAAAAAACGCGATGGTACCCTAGAGCTCGAGGCCAAAACCAAATAAAATAATAGTTAAGACATTATTCACATGTCTATTTGGCATGAAACTTTTACAATTGATTTTACATGTAAATGGAAACATCCATGTCAAATTTTACAACTTTTTTGATGGATTTAAAATTTCGCCAAAAAAGTGATGGTACCCCTTCGGCTCGAGGAAAAACTAAAAAAATAAAAATTTAGACATTATTGACATGTTTTTTTTGACATGAAACTTTTACAAAGTATTTTACGTGAAAAAAAAACATCCATTTCAAATTCGGCATCTTTTTGATGAATTTAGAATTTGGCAAAAAACGCGATGGTACCCCTAGAGCTCGAGGCCAAAACCAAATAAAATAATAGTTAAGACATTATTCACATGTCTATTTGGCATGAAACTTTTACAATTGATTTTACATGTAAATGGAAACATCCATGTCAAATTTTACAACTTTTTTGATGGATTTAAAATTCGCCAAAAAAAGTGATGGTACCCCTTCGGGCTCGAGGGAAAAACTAAAAAAATAAAAATTTAGACATTATTGACCTTTTTTTTCACATGAAACTTTTACAAAGTATTTTACGTGAAAAAAAACATCCATTTCAAATTCGGCATCTTTTTGATGAATTTAGAATTTGGCTAAAAAACGCGATGGTACCCTAGAGCTCGAGGCCAAAACCAAATAAAATAATAGTTAAGACATTATTCACATGTCTATTTGGCATGAAACTTTTACAATTGATTTTACATGTAAATGGAAACATCCATGTCAAATTTCGCAACTTTTTTGATGGATTTAAAATTCGCCAAAAAAAGTGATGGTACCCCTTCGGGCTCGAGGGAAAACTAAAAAAATAAAAATTTAGACATTATTGACATGTTTTTTTTGACATGAAACTTTTACAAAGTATTTACGTGAAAAAAAACATCCATTTCAAATTCGCATCTTTTTGATGAATTTAGAATTTGGCAAAAAACGCGATGGTACCCTAGAGCTCGAGGCCAAAACCAAATAAAATAATAGTTAAGACATTATTCACATGTCTATTTGGCATGAAACTTTTACAATTGATTTTACATGTAAATGGAAACATCCATGTCAAATTTTACAACTTTTTTGATGGATTTAAAATTTCGCCAAAAAAAGTGATGGTACCCTTCGGGCTCGAGGGAAAAACTAAAAAAATAAAAATTTAGACATTATTGACATGTTTTTTTACATGAAACTTTTACAAAGTTTATTTTACGTGAAAAAAAAACATCCATTTCAAATTCGGCATCTTTTTGATGAATTTAGAATTTGGCAAAAAACGCGATGGTACCCTAGAGCTCGAGGCCAAAACCAAATAAAATAATAGTTAAGACATTATTCACATGTTATTTGGCATGAAACTTTTACAATTGATTTTACATGTAAATGGAAACATCCATGTCAAATTTACAACTTTTTTGATGGATTTAAAATTTCGCCAAAAAAAGTGATGGTACCCCTTCGGGCTCGAGGGAAAAACTAAAAAAATAAAATTTAGACATTATTGACATGTTTTTTTTGACATGAAACTTTTACAAAGTATTTTACGTGAAAAAAAAACATCCATTTCAAATTCGGCATCTTTTTGATGAATTTAGAATTTGGCAAAAAACGCGATGGTACCCCTAGAGCTCGAGGCCAAAACCAAATAAAATAATAGTTAAGACATTATTCACATGTCTATTTGGCATGAAACTTTTACAATTGATTTTACATGTAAATGGAAACATCCATGTCAAATTTACAACTTTTTTGATGGATTTAAAATTCGCCAAAAAAAGTGATGGTACCCCTTCGGGCTCGAGGGAAAAACTAAAAAAATAAAAATTTAGACATTATTGACCTTTTTTTTCACATGAAACTTTTACAAAGTATTTTACGTGAAAAAAACATCCATTTCAAATTCGGCATCTTTTTTGATGAATTTAGAATTTGGCAAAAAACGCGATGGTACCCTAGAGCTTGAGGCCAAGACCAAATAAAATAATAGTTAAGACATTATTCACATGTCTATTTGGCATGAAACTTTTACAATTGATTTTACATGTAAATGGAAACATCCATGTCAAATTTCGCAATTTTTTGATGGATTTAAAATTTCGCCAAAAAAGTGATGGTACCCCTTCGGCTCGAGGGAAAAACTAAAAAAATAAAAATTTAGACATTATTGACATGTTTTTTTTGACATGAAACTTTTACAAAGTATTTTACGTGAAAAAAAACATCCATTTCAAATTCGGCATCTTTTTTGATGAATTTAGAATTTGGCAAAAAAACGCGATGGTACCCTAGAGCTCGAGGCCAAAACCAAATAAAATAATAGTTAAGACATTATTCACATGTCTATTTGGCATGAAACTTTACAATTGATTTTACATGTAAATGGAAACATCCATGTCAAATTTTACAACTTTTTGATGGATTTAAAATTTCGCCAAAAAAGTGATGGTACCCTTCGGGCTCGAGGGAAAAACTAAAAAATAAAAATTTAGACATTATTGACATGTTTTTTTGACATGAAACTTTTACAAAGTATTTTACGTGAAAAAAAACATCCATTTCAAATTCGGCATCTTTTTTGATGAATTTAGAATTTGGCAAAAAACGCGATGGTACCCCTAGAGCTCGAGGCCAAACCAAATAAAATAATAGTTAAGACATTATTCACATGTCTATTTGGCATGAAACTTTTACAATTGATTTTACATGTAAATGAAACATCCATGTCAAATTTTACAACTTTTTTGATGGATTTAAAATTTCGCCAAAAAAAGTGATGGTACCCTTCGGGCTCGAGGAAAAACTAAAAAAATAAAATTTAGACATTATTGACATGTTTTTTTGACATGAAACTTTTACAAAGTATTTTACGTGAAAAAAAACATCCATTTCAAATTCGCATCTTTTTGATGAATTTAGAATTTGGCAAAAAACGCGATGGTACCCCTAGAGCTCGAGCCAAAACCAAATAAAATAATAGTTAAGACATTATTCACATGTCTATTTGGCATGAAACTTTTACAATTGATTTTACATGTAAATGGAAACATCCATGTCAAATTTTACAACTTTTTTGATGGATTTAAAATTCGCCAAAAAAAGTGATGTACCCCTTCGGCTCGAGGAAAAACTAAAAAAATAAAAATTTAGACATTATTGACATGTTTTTTTTGACATGAAACTTTTACAAAGTATTTTACGTGAAAAAAAACATCATTTCAAATTCGGCATCTTTTTGATGAATTTAGAATTTGGCAAAAAACGCGATGGTACCCTAGAGCTCGAGGCCAAAACCAAATAAAATAATAGTTAAGACATTATTCACATGTCTATTTGGCATGAAACTTTTACAATTGATTTTACATGTAAATGGAAACATCCATGTCAAATTTACAACTTTTTTGATGGATTTAAAATTTCCCAAAAAAAGTGATGGTACCCCTTCGGCTCGAGGGAAAACTAAAAAAATAAAAATTTAGACATTATTGACATGTTTTTTTTGACATGAAACTTTTACAAAGTATTTTACGTGAAAAAAAACATCCATTTCAAATTCGGCATCTTTTTGATGAATTTAGAATTTGGCAAAAAACGCGATGGTACCCTAGAGCTCGAGGCCAAAACCAAATAAAATAATAGTTAAGACATTATTCACATGTCTATTGGCATGAAACTTTTACAATTGATTTTACATGTAAATGGAAACATCCATGTCAAATTTTACAACTTTTTTGATGGATTTAAAATTTCGCCAAAAAAAGTGATGGTACCCTTCGGCTCGAGGGAAAAACTAAAAAAATAAAAATTTAGACATTATTGACATTTTTTGACATGAAACTTTTACAAAGTATTTTACGTGAAAAAAAACATCCATTCAAATTCGGCATCTTGATCGTAATCTTCAAACATTTGATATAATTGGCAAAAAACGCGATGGTACCCTAGAGCTCGAGGCCAAAACAAATAAAATAATAGTTAAGACATTATTCACATGTCTATTTGGCATGAAACTTTTACAATTGATTTTACATGTAAATGGAAACATCCATGTCAAATTTTACAACTTTTTTGATGGATTTAAAATTTCGCCAAAAAAAGTGATGGTACCCCTTCGGCTCGAGGGAAAAACTAAAAAAATAAAAATTTAGACATTATTGACATGTTTTTTTGACATGAAACTTTTACAAAGTATTTACGTGAAAAAAAAACATCCATTTCAAATTCGGCATCTTTTTTGATGAATTTAAAATTTGGCCAAAAAACGCGATGGTAACTCTAGAGCTCGAGGCCAAAACCAAATAAAATAATAGTTAAGACATTATTCACATGTCAATTTGGCATGAAACTGTTACAATTGATTTTACATGTAAATGGAAACATCCATGTCAAATTTTACAACTTTTTTGATGGATTTAAAATTTCGCCAAAAAATGTGATGGTACCCCTTCGGGCTCGAGGGAAAACTAAAAAAATAAAAACTTAGACATTATTGACATTTTTTTTTCACATGAAACTTTTACAAAGTATTTTACGTGAAAAAAAACATCCATTTCAAATTCGGCATCTTTTTGATGAATTTAGAATTTGGCAAAAAACGCGATGGTACCCTAGAGCTCGAGGCCAAACCAAATAAAATAATAGTTAAGACATTATTCTCATGTCTATTTGGCATGAAACTTTTACAATTGATTTTACATGTAAATGAAAACATCCATGTCAAATTTTACAACTTTTTGATGGATTTAAAATTTCGCCAAAAAATGTGATGGTACCCCTTCGGGCTCGAGGGAAAAACTAAAAAAATAAAACTTTAGACATTATTGACATGTTTTTTTTGACATGAAACTTTTACAAAGTATTTTACGTGAAAAAAACACATCCATTTCAAATTCGGCATCTTTTTTGATGAATTTAGAATTTGGCTAAAAACGCGATGGTACCCCTAGAGCTCGAGGCCAAAACCAAATAAAATAATAGTTAAGACATTATTCACATGTCTATTTGGCATGAAACTTTTACAATTGATTTTACATGTAAATGGAAACATCCATGTCAAATTTTACAACTTTTTTGATGGATTTAAAATTTCGCCAAAAAAAGTGATGGTACCCCTTCGGGCTCGAGGGAAAAACTAAAAAAATAAAAATTTAGACATTATTGACATGTTTTTTTTGACATGAAACTTTTACAAAGTATTTTACGTGAAAAAAAAACATCCATTTCAAATTCGGCATCTTTTTGATGAATTTAGAATTTGGCAAAAAACGCGATGGTACCCTAGAGCTCGAGGCCAAAACCAAATAAAATAATAGTTAAGACATTATTCACATGTCTATTTGGCATGAAACTTTTACAATTGATTTTACATGTAAATGGAAACATCCATGTCAAATTTTACAACTTTTTTGATGGATTTAAAATTTCGCCAAAAAAGTGATGGTACCCCTTCGGGCTCGAGGGAAAAACTAAAAAAATAAAAATTTAGACATTATTGACATGTTTTTTTGACATGAAACTTTTACAAAGTATTTTACGTGAAAAAAAACATCCATTTCAAATTCGGCATCTTTTTGATGAATTTAGAATTTGGCAAAAAACGCGATGGTACCCTAGAGCTCGAGGCCAAAACCAAATAAAATAATAGTTAAGACATTATTCACATGTTATTTGGCATGAAACTTTTACAATTGATTTTACATGTAAATGGAAACATCCATGTCAAATTTTACAACTTTTTGATGGATTTAAAATTTCGCCAAAAAAAGTGATGGTACCCCTTCGGGCTCGAGGGAAAAACTAAAAAAATAAAAATTTAGACATTATTGACATGTTTTTTTGACATGAAACTTTTACAAAGTATTTTACGTGAAAAAAAACATCCATTTCAAATTCGGCATCTTTTTGATGAATTTAGAATTTGGCAAAAAACGCGATGGTACCCTAGAGCTCGAGGCCAAAACCAAATAAAATAATAGTTAAGACATTATTCACATGTCTATTTGGCATGAAACTTTTACAATTGATTTTACATGTAAATGGAAACATCCATGTCAAATTTTACAACTTTTTTGATGGATTTAAAATTTCCCAAAAAAAGTGATGGTACCCCTTCGGCTCGAGGGAAAAACTAAAAAATAAAAATTTAGACATTATTGACATGTTTTTTTTGACATGAAACTTTTACAAAGTATTTTACGTGAAAAAAAACATCCATTTCAAATTCGGCATCTTTTTTGATGAATTTAGAATTTGGCAAAAAACGCGATGGTACCCTAGAGCTCGAGGCCAAAACCAAATAAAATAATAGTTAAGACATTATTCACATGTCTATTTGGCATGAAACTTTTACAATTGATTTTACATGTAAATGGAAACATCCATGTCAAATTTTACAACTTTTTTGATGGATTTAAAATTTCGCCAAAAAAAGTGATGGTACCCCTTCGGGCTCGAGGGAAAAACTAAAAAAATAAAAATTTAGACATTATTGACATGTTTTTTTTGACATGAAACTTTTACAAAGTAATTTACGTTAAAAAAAAACATCCATTTCAAATTCGGCATCTTTTTGATGAATTTAGAATTTGGCAAAAAAACGCGATGGTACCCTAGAGCTCGAGGCCAAAACCAAATAAAATAATAGTTAAGACATTATTCACATGTCTATTTGGCATGAAACTTTTACAATTGATTTTACATGTAAATGGAAACATCCATGTCAAATTTTACAACTTTTTTGATGGATTTAAAATTTCGCCAAAAAAAGTGATGGTACCCCTTCGGGCTCGAGGGAAAAACTAAAAAAATAAAAATTTAGACATTATTGACATGTTTTTTTTGACATGAAACTTTTACAAAGTATTTTACGTGAAAAAAAACATCCATTTCAAATTCGGCATCTTTTTGATGAATTTAGAATTTGGCAAAAAACGCGATGGTACCCCTAGAGCTCGAGGCCAAAACCAAATAAAATAATAGTTAAGACATTATTCACATGTCTATTTGGCATGAAACTTTTACAATTGATTTTACATGTAAATGGAAACATCCATGTCAAATTTTACAACTTTTTTGATGGATTTAAAATTTCGCCAAAAAAAGTGATGGTACCCCTTCGGGCTCGAGGGAAAAACTAAAAAAATAAAAATTTAGACATTATTGACATGTTTTTTTGACATGAAACTTTTACAAAGTATTTTACGTGAAAAAAAACATCCATTTCAAATTCGGCATCTTTTTGATGAATTTAGAATTTGGCAAAAAACGCGATGGTACCCTAGAGCTCGAGGCCAAAACCAAATAAAATAATAGTTAAGACATTATTCACATGTGTATTTGGCATGAAACTTTTACAATTGATTTTACATGTAAATGGAAACATCCATGTCAAATTTTACAACTTTTTTGATGGATTTAAAATTTCGCCAAAAAAAGTGATGGTACCCCTTCGGGCTCGAGGGAAAAACTAAAAAAATAAAAATTTAGACATTATTGACATGTTTTTTTTGACATGAAACTTTTACAAAGTAATTTACGTGAAAAAAAAACATCCATTTCAAATTCGGCATCTTTTTGATGAATTTAGAATTTGGCAAAAAAACGCGATGGTACCCTAGAGCTCGAGGCCAAAACCAAATAAAATAATAGTTAAGACATTATTCACATGTCTATTTGGCATGAAACTTTTACAATTGATTTTACATGTAAATGGAAACATCCATGTCAAATTTTACAACTTTTTTGATGGATTTAAAATTTCGCCAAAAAAAGTGATGGTACCCCTTCGGGCTCGAGGGAAAAACTAAAAAAATAAAAATTTAGACATTATTGACATGTTTTTTTTGACATGAAACTTTTACAAAGTATTTTACGTGAAAAAAAACATCCATTTCAAATTCGGCATCTTTTTGATGAATTTAGAATTTGGCAAAAAAACGCGATGGTACCCCTAGAGCTCGAGGCCAAAACCAAATAAAATAATAGTTAAGACATTATTCACATGTCTATTTGGCATGAAACTTTTACAATTGATTTTACATGTAAATGGAAACATCCATGTCAAATTTTACAACTTTTTTGATGGATTTAAAATTTCGCCAAAAAAAGTGATGGTACCCCTTCGGGCTCGAGGGAAAAACTAAAAAAATAAAAATTTAGACATTATTGACATGTTTTTTTTGACATGAAACTTTTACAAAGTATTTTACGTGAAAAAAAACATCCATTTCAAATTCGGCATCTTTTTTGATGAATTTAGAATTTGGCAAAAAACGCGATGGTACCCTAGAGCTCGAGGCCAAAACCAAATAAAATAATAGTTAAGACATTATTCACATGTCTATTTGGCATGAAACTTTTACAATTGATTTTACATGTAAATGGAAACATCCATGTCAAATTTTACAACTTTTTTGATGGATTTAAAATTTCGCCAAAAAAAGTGATGGTACCCCTTCGGGCTAGAGGGAAAAACTAAAAAAATAAAAATTTAGACATTATTGACATGTTTTTTTGACAAGAAACTTTTACAAAGTATTTTACGTGATAAAAAACAATCATTTCAAATTCGGCATCTTTTTTGATGAATTTAGAATTTGGCTAAAAACACGATGGTACCCTAGAGCTTGAGGCCAAAACCAAATAAAATAATAGTTAAGACATTATTCACATGTCTATTTGGCATGAAACTTTTACAATTGATTTTACATGTAAATGGAAACATCCATGTCAAATTTTACAACTTTTTTGATGGATTTCAAATTTCGCCAAAAAAAGTGATGGTACCCCTTCGGGCTCGAGGGAAAAACTAAAAAAATAAAAATTTAGACATTATTGACATGTTTTTTTGACATGAAACTTTTACAAAGTATTTTACGTGAAAAAAAACATCCATTTCAAATTCGGCATCTTTTTGATGAATTTAGAATTTGGCAAAAAACGCGATGGTACCCTAGAGCTCGAGGCCAAAACCAAATAAAATAATAGTTAAGACATTATTCACATGTCTATTTGGCATGAAACTTTTACAATTGATTTTACATGTAAATGGAAACATCCATGTCAAATTTTACAACTTTTTGATGGATTTAAAATTTCGCCAAAAAAAGTGATGGTACCCCTTCGGGCTCGAGGGAAAAACTAAAAAAATAAAAATTTAGACATTATTGACATGTTTTTTTTGACATGAAACTTTTACAAAGTATTTTACGTGAAAAAAAACATCCATTTCAAATTCGGCATCTTTTTGATGAATTTAGAATTTGGCTAAAAACGCGATGGTACCCCTATGGCTCGAGGCCAAAACCAAATAAAATAATAGTTAAGACATTATTCACATGTGTATTTGGCATGAAACTTTTACAATTGATTTTACATGTAAATGGAAACATCCATGTCAAATTTTACAACTTTTTTGATGGATTTAAAATTTCGCCGAAAAAAAGTGATGGTACCCCTTCGGGCTAGAGGGAAAAACTAAAAAAATAAAAATTTAGACATTATTGACATGTTTTTTTGACAAGAAACTTTTACAAAGTATTTTACGTGATAAAAAACAATCATTTCAAATTCGGCATCTTTTTTGATGAATTTAGAATTTGGCTAAAAACACGATGGTACCCTAGAGCTTGAGGCCAAAACCAAATAAAATAATAGTTAAGACATTATTCACATGTCTATTTGGCATGAAACTTTTACAATTGATTTTACATGTAAATGGAAACATCCATGTCAAATTTTACAACTTTTTTGATGGATTTCAAATTTCGCCAAAAAAAGTGATGGTACCCCTTCGGGCTCGAGGGAAAAACTAAAAAAATAAAAATTTAGACATTATTGACATGTTTTTTTTGACATGAAACTTTTACAAAGTATTTTACGTGAAAAAAAACATCCATTTCAAATTCGGCATCTTTTTGATGAATTTAGAATTTGGCAAAAAAACGCGATGGTACCCTAGAGCTCGAGGCCAAAACCAAATAAAATAATAGTTAAGACATTATTCACATGTCTATTTGGCATGAAACTTTTACAATTGATTTTACATGTAAATGGAAACATCCATGTCAAATTTTACAACTTTTTTGATGGATTTAAAATTTCGCCAAAAAAAGTGATGGTACCCCTTCGGGCTCGAGGGAAAAACTAAAAAAATAAAAATTTAGACATTATTGACATGTTTTTTTGACATGAAACTTTTACAAAGTATTTTACGTGAAAAAAAACATCCATTTCAAATTCGGCATCTTTTTGATGAATTTAGAATTTGGCAAAAAAACGCGATGGTACCCCTAGAGCTCGAGGCCAAAACCAAATAAAATAATAGTTAAGACATTATTCACATGTCTATTTGGCATGAAACTTTTACAATTGATTTTACATGTAAATGGAAACATCCATGTCAAATTTTACAACTTTTTTGATGGATTTAAAATTTCGCCAAAAAAGTGATGGTACCCCTTCGGCTCGAGGGAAAAACTAAAAAAATAAAAATTTAGACATTATTGACATGTTTTTTTTGACATGAAACTTTTACAAAGTATTTTACGTGAAAAAAAACATCCATTTCAAATTCGGCATCTTTTTGATGAATTTAGAATTTGGCAAAAAACGCGATGGTACCCTAGAGCTCGAGGCCAAAACCAAATAAAATAATAGTTAAGACATTATTCACATGTCTATTTGGCATGAAACTTTTACAATTGATTTTACATGTAAATGGAAACATCCATGTCAAATTTTACAACTTTTTTGATGGATTTAAAATTTCGCCAAAAAAAGTGATGGTACCCCTTCGGGCTCGAGGGAAAAACTAAAAAAATAAAAATTTAGACATTATTGACCTTTTTTTCACATGAAACTTTTACAAAGTATTTTACGTGAAAAAAAACATCCATTTCAAATTCGGCATCTTTTTGATGAATTTAGAATTTGGCTAAAAAACGCGATGGTACCCTAGAGCTTGAGGCCAAAACCAAATAAAATAATAGTTAAGACATTATTCACATGTCTATTTGGCATGAAACTTTTACAATTGATTTTACATGTAAATGGAAACATCCATGTCAAATTTTACAACTTTTTTGATGGATTTAAAATTTCGCCAAAAAAGTGATGGTACCCCTTCGGGCTCGAGGGAAAAACTAAAAAAATAAAAATTTAGACATTATTGACATGTTTTTTTGACATGAAACTTTTACAAAGTATTTTACGTGAAAAAAACACATCCATTTCAAATTCGGCATCTTTTTTGATGAATTTAGAATTTGGCTAAAAACGCGATGGTACCCCTAGAGCTCGAGGCCAAAACCAAATAAAATAATAGTTAAGACATTATTCTCATGTCTATTTGGCATGAAACTTTTACAATTGATTTTACATGTAAATGGAAACATCCATGTCAAATTTTACAACTTTTTTGATGGATTTAAAATTTCTCCAAAAAAAGTGATGGTACCCCTTCGGGCTCGAGGGAAAAACTAAAAAAATAAAAATTTAGACATTATTGACATGTTTTTTTTGACATGAAACTTTTACAAAGTATTTTACGTGAAAAAAAACATCCATTTCAAATTCGGCATCTTTTTGATGAATTTAGAATTTGGCAAAAAACGCGATGGTACCCTAGAGCTCGAGGCCAAAACCAAATAAAATAATAGTTAAGACATTATTCACATGTCTATTTGGCATGAAACTTTTACAATTGATTTTACATGTAAATGGAAACATCCATGTCAAATTTTACAACTTTTTTGATGGATTTAAAATTTCGCCAAAAAAAGTGATGGTACCCCTTCGGGCTCGAGGGAAAAACTAAAAAAATAAAAATTTAGACATTATTGACATGTTTTTTTTGACATGAAACTTTTACAAAGTATTTTACGTGAAAAAAAACATCCATTTCAAATTCGGCATCTTTTTGATGAATTTAGAATTTGGCAAAAAACGCGATGGTACCCTAGAGCTCGAGGCCAAAACCAAATAAAATAATAGTTAAGACATTATTCACATGTCTATTTGGCATGAAACTTTTACAATTGATTTTACATGTAAATGGAAACATCCATGTCAAATTTTACAACTTTTTTGATGGATTTAAAATTTCGCCAAAAAAAGTGATGGTACCCCTTCGGGCTCGAGGGAAAAACTAAAAAAATAAAAATTTAGACATTATTGACATGTTTTTTTTGACATGAAACTTTTACAAAGTATTTTACGTGAAAAAAAACATCCATTTCAAATTCGGCATCTTTTTGATGAATTTAGAATTTGGCAAAAAAACGCGATGGTACCCCTAGAGCTCGAGGCCAAAACCAAATAAAATAATAGTTAAGACATTATTCACATGTTATTTGGCATGAAACTTTTACAATTGATTTTACATGTAAATGGAAACATCCATGTCAAATTTTACAACTTTTTTGATGGATTTAAAATTTCGCCAAAAAAAGTGATGGTACCCCTTCGGGCTCGAGGGAAAAACTAAAAAAATAAAAATTTAGACATTATTGACATGTTTTTTTGACATGAAACTTTTACAAAGTATTTTACGTGAAAAAAAACATCCATTTCAAATTCGGCATCTTTTTGATGAATTTAGAATTTGGCAAAAAACGCGATGGTACCCTAGAGCTCGAGGCCAAAACCAAATAAAATAATAGTTAAGACATTATTCACATGTCTATTTGGCATGAAACTTTTACAATTGATTTTACATGTAAATGGAAACATCCATGTCAAATTTTACAACTTTTTTGATGGATTTAAAATTTCGCCAAAAAAAGTGATGGTACCCCTTCGGGCTCGAGGGAAAAACTAAAAAAATAAAAATTTAGACATTATTGACATGTTTTTTTTGACATGAAACTTTTACAAAGTATTTTACGTGAAAAAAAACATCCATTTCAAATTCGGCATCTTTTTGATGAATTTAGAATTTGGCAAAAAACGCGATGGTACCCTAGAGCTCGAGGCCAAAACCAAATAAAATAATAGTTAAGACATTATTCACATGTCTATTTGGCATGAAACTTTTACAATTGATTTTACATGTAAATGGAAACATCCATGTCAAATTTTACAACTTTTTTGATGGATTTAAAATTTCGCCAAAAAAAGTGATGGTACCCCTTCGGGCTCGAGGGAAAAACTAAAAAAATAAAAATTTAGACATTATTGACATGTTTTTTTTGACATGAAACTTTTACAAAGTATTTTACGTGAAAAAAAACATCCATTTCAAATTCGGCATCTTTTTTGATGAATTTAGAATTTGGCAAAAAACGCGATGGTACCCTAGAGCTCGAGGCCAAAACCAAATAAAATAATAGTTAAGACATTATTCACATGTCTATTTGGCATGAAACTTTTACAATTGATTTTACATGTAAATGGAAACATCCATGTCAAATTTTACAACTTTTTTGATGGATTTAAAATTTCGCCAAAAAAAGTGATGGTACCCCTTCGGGCTCGAGGGAAAAACTAAAAAAATAAAAATTTAGACATTATTGACATGTTTTTTTTGACATGAAACTTTTACAAAGTATTTTACGTGAAAAAAAACATCCATTTCAAATTCGGCATCTTTTTGATGAATTTAGAATTTGGCAAAAAACGCGATGGTACCCCTAGAGCTCGAGGCCAAAACCAAATAAAATAATAGTTAAGACATTATTCACATGTCTATTTGGCATGAAACTTTTACAATTGATTTTACATGTAAATGGAAACATCCATGTCAAATTTTACAACTTTTTTGATGGATTTAAAATTTCGCCAAAAAAAGTGATGGTACCCCTTCGGGCTCGAGGGAAAAACTAAAAAAATAAAAATTTAGACATTATTGACATGTTTTTTTTGACATGAAACTTTTACAAAGTATTTTACGTGAAAAAAAACATCCATTTCAAATTCGGCATCTTTTTGATGAATTTAGAATTTGGCAAAAAACGCGATGGTACCCTAGAGCTCGAGGCCAAAACCAAATAAAATAATAGTTAAGACATTATTCACATGTCTATTTGGCATGAAACTTTTACAATTGATTTTACATGTAAATGGAAACATCCATGTCAAATTTTACAACTTTTTTGATGGATTTAAAATTTCGCCAAAAAAAGTGATGGTACCCCTTCGGGCTCGAGGGAAAAACTAAAAAAATAAAAATTTAGACATTATTGACATGTTTTTTTTACATGAAACTTTTACAAAGTATTTTACGTGAAAAAAAACATCCATTTCAAATTCGGCATCTTTTTGATGAATTTAGAATTTGGCAAAAAACGCGATGGTACCCTAGAGCTCGAGGCCAAAACCAAATAAAATAATAGTTAAGACATTATTCACATGTCTATTTGGCATGAAACTTTTACAATTGATTTTACATGTAAATGGAAACATCCATGTCAAATTTTACAACTTTTTTGATGGATTTAAAATTTCGCCAAAAAAAGTGATGGTACCCCTTCGGGCTCGAGGGAAAACTAAAAAAATAAAAATTTAGACATTATTGACATGTTTTTTTGACATGAAACTTTTACAAAGTATTTTACGTGAAAAAAAACATCCATTTCAAATTCGGCATCTTTTTGATGAATTTAGAATTTGGCAAAAAACGCGATGGTACCCTAGAGCTCGAGGCCAAAACCAAATAAAATAATAGTTAAGACATTATTCACATGTCTATTTGGCATGAAACTTTTACAATTGATTTTACATGTAAATGGAAACATCCATGTCAAATTTTACAACTTTTTTGATGGATTTAAAATTTCGCCAAAAAAAGTGATGGTACCCCTTCGGGCTCGAGGGAAAAACTAAAAAAATAAAAATTTAGACATTATTGACATGTTTTTTTGACATGAAACTTTTACAAAGTATTTTACGTGAAAAAAAACATCCATTTCAAATTCGGCATCTTTTTGATGAATTTAGAATTTGGCAAAAAACGCGATGGTACCCTAGAGCTCGAGGCCAAAACCAAATAAAATAATAGTTAAGACATTATTCACATGTCTATTTGGCATGAAACTTTTACAATTGATTTTACATGTAAATGGAAACATCCATGTCAAATTTTACAACTTTTTTGATGGATTTAAAATTTCTCCGAAAAAAAGTGATGGTACCCCTTCGGGCTCGAGGGAAAAACTAAAAAAATAAAAATTTAGACATTATTGACATGTTTTTTTGACAAGAAACTTTTACAAAGTATTTTACGTGATAAAAAACAATCATTTCAAATTCGGCATCTTTTTTGATGAATTTAGAATTTGGCTAAAAACACGATGGTACCCTAGAGCTTGAGGCCAAAACCAAATAAAATAATAGTTAAGACATTATTCACATGTCTATTTGGCATGAAACTTTTACAATTGATTTTACATGTAAATGGAAACATCCATGTCAAATTTTACAACTTTTTTGATGGATTTAAAATTTCGCCAAAAAAAGTGATGGTACCCCTTCGGGCTCGAGGGAAAAACTAAAAAAATAAAAATTTAGACATTATTGACATGTTTTTTTGACAAGAAACTTTTACAAAGTATTTTACGTGATAAAAAACAATCATTTCAAATTCGGCATCTTTTTTGATGAATTTAGAATTTGGCTAAAAACACGATGGTACCCTAGAGCTTGAGGCCAAAACCAAATAAAATAATAGTTAAGACATTATTCACATGTCTATTTGGCATGAAACTTTTACAATTGATTTTACATGTAAATGGAAACATCCATGTCAAATTTTACAACTTTTTTGATGGATTTAAAATTTCACCAAAAAAAGTGATGGTACCCCTTCGGGCTCGAGGGAAAAACTAAAAAAATAAAAATTTAGACATTATTGACATGTTTTTTTTGACATGAAACTTTTACAAAGTATTTTACGTGAAAAAAACACATCCATTTCAAATTCGGCATCTTTTTTGATGAATTTAGAATTTGGCTAAAAACGCGATGGTACCCCTAGAGCTCGAGGCCAAAACCAAATAAAATAATAGTTAAGACATTATTCACATGTCTATTTGGCATGAAACTTTTACAATTGATTTTACATGTAAATGGAAACATCCATGTCAAATTTTACAACTTTTTTGATGGATTTAAAATTTCTCCAAAAAAAGTGATGGTACCCCTTCGGGCTCGAGGGAAAAACTAAAAAAATAAAAATTTAGACATTATTGACATGTTTTTTTTGACATGAAACTTTTACAAAGTATTTTACGTGAAAAAAAACATCCATTTCAAATTCGGCATCTTTTTTGATGAATTTAGAATTTGGCAAAAAACGCGATGGTACCCTAGAGCTCGAGGCCAAAACCAAATAAAATAATAGTTAAGACATTATTCACATGTCTATTTGGCATGAAACTTTTACAATTGATTTTACATGTAAATGGAAACATCCATGTCAAATTTCGCAATTTTTTGATGGATTTAAAATTCCACCAAAAAAAGTGATGGTACCCCTTCGGGCTCGAGGGAAAAACTAAAAAAATAAAAATTTAGACATTATTGACATGTTTTTTTGACATGAAACTTTTACAAAGTATTTTACGTGAAAAAAACACATCCATTTCAAATTCGGCATCTTTTTTGATGAATTTAGAATTTTGGCTAAAAACGCGATGGTACCCCTAGAGCTCGAGGCCAAAACCAAATAAAATAATAGTTAAGACATTATTCTCATGTTTATTTGGCATGAAACTTTTACAATTGATTTTACATGTAAATGGAAACATCCATGTCAAATTTTACAACTTTTTTGATGGATTTAAAATTTCGCCAAAAAAGTGATGGTACCCCTTCGGGCTCGAGGGAAAAACTAAAAAAATAAAAATTTAGACATTATTGACATGTTTTTTTTGACATGAAACTTTTACAAAGTATTTTACGTGAAAAAAAACATCCATTTCAAATTCGGCATCTTTTTGATGAATTTAGAATTTGGCAAAAAACGCGATGGTACCCCTAGAGCTCGAGGCCAAAACCAAATAAAATAATAGTTAAGACATTATTCACATGTCTATTTGGCATGAAACTTTTACAATTGATTTTACATGTAAATGGAAACATCCATGTCAAATTTTACAACTTTTTTGATGGATTTAAAATTTCGCCAAAAAAAGTGATGGTACCCCTTCGGGCTCGAGGGAAAAACTAAAAAAATAAAAATTTAGACATTATTGACATGTTTTTTTTGACATGAAACTTTTACAAAGTATTTTACGTGAAAAAAAACATCCATTTCAAATTCGGCATCTTTTTGATGAATTTAGAATTTGGCAAAAAACGCGATGGTACCCTAGAGCTCGAGGCCAAAACCAAATAAAATAATAGTTAAGACATTATTCACATGTCTATTTGGCATGAAACTTTTACAATTGATTTTACATGTAAATGGAAACATCCATGTCAAATTTTACAACTTTTTTGATGGATTTAAAATTTCGCCAAAAAAAGTGATGGTACCCCTTCGGGCTCGAGGGAAAAACTAAAAAAATAAAAATTTAGACATTATTGACATGTTTTTTTTACATGAAACTTTTACAAAGTATTTTACGTGAAAAAAAACATCCATTTCAAATTCGGCATCTTTTTGATGAATTTAGAATTTGGCAAAAAACGCGATGGTACCCTAGAGCTCGAGGCCAAAACCAAATAAAATAATAGTTAAGACATTATTCACATGTCTATTTGGCATGAAACTTTTACAATTGATTTTACATGTAAATGGAAACATCCATGTCAAATTTTACAACTTTTTTGATGGATTTAAAATTTCGCCAAAAAAAGTGATGGTACCCCTTCGGGCTCGAGGGAAAAACTAAAAAAATAAAAATTTAGACATTATTGACATGTTTTTTTTGACATGAAACTTTTACAAAGTATTTTACGTGAAAAAAAACATCCATTTCAAATTCGGCATCTTTTTTGATGAATTTAGAATTTGGCTAAAAAACGCGATGGTAGCCCTAGAGCTCGAGGCCAAAACCAAATAAAATAATAGTTAAGACATTATTCTCATGTCTATTTGGCATGAAACTTTTACAATTGATTTTACATGTAAATGGAAACATCCATGTCAAATTTTACAACTTTTTGATGGATTTAAAATTTCGCCAAAAAATGTGATGGTACCCCTTCGGGCTCGAGGGAAAAACTAAAAAAATAAAAATTTAGACATTATTGACATGTTTTTTTTGACATGAAACTTTTACAAAGTATTTTACGTGAAAAAAAACATCCATTTCAAATTCGGCATCTTTTTTGATGAATTTAGAATTTGGCAAAAAACGCGATGGTACCCTAGAGCTCGAGGCCAAAACCAAATAAAATAATAGTTAAGACATTATTCACATGTCTATTTGGCATGAAACTTTTACAATTGATTTTACATGTAAATGGAAACATCCATGTCAAATTTTACAACTTTTTTGATGGATTTAAAATTTCGCCAAAAAAAGTGATGGTACCCCTTCGGGCTCGAGGGAAAAACTAAAAAAATAAAAATTTAGACATTATTGACATGTTTTTTTTGACATGAAACTTTTACAAAGTATTTTACGTGAAAAAAAACATCCATTTCAAATTCGGCATCTTTTTGATGAATTTAGAATTTGGCAAAAAACGCGATGGTACCCTAGAGCTCGAGGCCAAAACCAAATAAAATAATAGTTAAGACATTATTCACATGTTATTTGGCATGAAACTTTTACAATTGATTTTACATGTAAATGGAAACATCCATGTCAAATTTTACAACTTTTTTGATGGATTTAAAATTTCGCCAAAAAAAGTGATGGTACCCCTTCGGGCTCGAGGGAAAAACTAAAAAAATAAAAATTTAGACATTATTGACATGTTTTTTTTGACATGAAACTTTTACAAAGTATTTTACGTGAAAAAAAACATCCATTTCAAATTCGGCATCTTTTTTGATGAATTTAGAATTTGGCAAAAAACGCGATGGTACCCTAGAGCTCGAGGCCAAAACCAAATAAAATAATAGTTAAGACATTATTCACATGTCTATTTGGCATGAAACTTTTACAATTGATTTTACATGTAAATGGAAACATCCATGTCAAATTTTACAACTTTTTTGATGGATTTAAAATTCGCCAAAAAAAGTGATGGTACCCCTTCGGGCTCGAGGGAAAAACTAAAAAAATAAAAATTTAGACATTATTGACATGTTTTTTTGACATGAAACTTTTACAAAGTATTTTACGTGAAAAAAAACATCCATTTCAAATTCGGCATCTTTTTTGATGAATTTAGAATTTGGCTAAAAACACGATGGTACCCTAGAGCTCGAGGCCAAAACCAAATAAAATAATAGTTAAGACATTATTCACATGTCTATTTGGCATGAAACTTTTACAATTGATTTTACATGTAAATGGAAACATCCATGTCAAATTTTACAACTTTTTTGATGGATTTAAAATTTCGCCAAAAAAAGTGATGGTACCCCTTCGGGCTCGAGGGAAAAACTAAAAAAATAAAAATTTAGACATTATTGACATGTTTTTTTTGACATGAAACTTTTACAAAGTATTTTACGTGAAAAAAAACATCCATTTCAAATTCGGCATCTTTTTTGATGAATTTAGAATTTGGCAAAAAACGCGATGGTACCCTAGAGCTCGAGGCCAAAACCAAATAAAATAATAGTTAAGACATTATTCACATGTCTATTTGGCATGAAACTTTTACAATTGATTTTACATGTAAATGGAAACATCCATGTCAAATTTTACAACTTTTTTGATGGATTTAAAATTTCGCCAAAAAAAGTGATGGTACCCCTTCGGGCTCGAGGGAAAAACTAAAAAAATAAAAATTTAGACATTATTGACATGTTTTTTTTGACATGAAACTTTTACAAAGTATTTTACGTGAAAAAAAACATCCATTTCAAATTCGGCATCTTTTTGATGAATTTAGAATTTGGCAAAAAACGCGATGGTACCCTAGAGCTCGAGGCCAAAACCAAATAAAATAATAGTTAAGACATTATTCACATGTCTATTTGGCATGAAACTTTTACAATTGATTTTACATGTAAATGGAAACATCCATGTCAAATTTTACAACTTTTTTGATGGATTTAAAATTTCGCCAAAAAAAGTGATGGTACCCCTTCGGGCTCGAGGGAAAAACTAAAAAAATAAAAATTTAGACATTATTGACATGTTTTTTTTGACATGAAACTTTTACAAAGTATTTTACGTGAAAAAAAACAATCATTTCAAATTCGGCATCTTTTTTGATGAATTTAGAATTTGGCAAAAAACGCGATGGTACCCTAGAGCTCGAGGCCAAAACCAAATAAAATAATAGTTAAGACATTATTCACATGTCTATTTGGCATGAAACTTTTACAATTGATTTTACATGTAAATGGAAACATCCATGTCAAATTTTACAACTTTTTTGATGGATTTAAAATTTCGCCAAAAAAAGTGATGGTACCCCTTCGGGCTCGAGGGAAAAACTAAAAAAATAAAAATTTAGACATTATTGACATGTTTTTTTTGACATGAAACTTTTACAAAGTATTTTACGTGAAAAAAAACATCCATTTCAAATTCGGCATCTTTTTTGATGAATTTAGAATTTGGCAAAAAACGCGATGGTACCCTAGAGCTCGAGGCCAAAACCAAATAAAATAATAGTTAAGACATTATTCACATGTCTATTTGGCATGAAACTTTTACAATTGATTTTACATGTAAATGGAAACATCCATGTCAAATTTTACAACTTTTTTGATGGATTTAAAATTTCGCCAAAAAAAGTGATGGTACCCCTTCGGGCTCGAGGGAAAAACTAAAAAAATAAAAATTTAGACATTATTGACATGTTTTTTTGACATGAAACTTTTACAAAGTATTTTACGTGAAAAAAAACATCCATTTCAAATTCGGCATCTTTTTGATGAATTTAGAATTTGGCAAAAAACGCGATGGTACCCTAGAGCTCGAGGCCAAAACCAAATAAAATAATAGTTAAGACATTATTCACATGTCTATTTGGCATGAAACTTTTACAATTGATTTTACATGTAAATGGAAACATCCATGTCAAATTTTACAACTTTTTTGATGGATTTAAAATTTCGCCAAAAAAAGTGATGGTACCCCTTCGGGCTCGAGGGAAAAACTAAAAAAATAAAAATTTAGACATTATTGACATGTTTTTTTTGACATGAAACTTTTACAAAGTATTTTACGTGAAAAAAAACATCCATTTCAAATTCGGCATCTTTTTTGATGAATTTAGAATTTGGCAAAAAACGCGATGGTACCCTAGAGCTCGAGGCCAAAACCAAATAAAATAATAGTTAAGACATTATTCACATGTCTATTTGGCATGAAACTTTTACAATTGATTTTACATGTAAATGGAAACATCCATGTCAAATTTTACAACTTTTTTGATGGATTTAAAATTTCCCAAAAAAAGTGATGGTACCCCTTCGGGCTCGAGGGAAAAACTAAAAAAATAAAAATTTAGACATTATTGACATGATTTTTTGACATGAAACTTTTACAAAGTATTTTACGTGAAAAAAACACATCCATTTCAAATTCGGCATCTTTTTTGATGAATTTAGAATTTGGCTAAAAACGCGATGGTAGCCCTAGAGCTCGAGGCCAAAACCAAATAAAATAATAGTTAAGACATTATTCTCATGTCTATTTGGAATGAAACTTTTACAATTGATTTTACATGTAAATGGAAACATCCATGTCAAATTTTACAACTTTTTGATGGATTTAAAATTTCGCCAAAAAATGTGATGGTACCCCTTCGGGCTCGAGGGAAAAACTAAAAAAATAAAAATTTAGACATTATTGACATGTTTTTTTTGACATGAAACTTTTACAAAGTATTTTACGTGAAAAAAACACATCCATTTCAAATTCGGCATCTTTTTTGATGAATTTAGAATTTGGCTAAAAAACGCGATGGTAGCCCTAGAGCTCGAGGCCAAAACCAAATAAAATAATAGTTAAGACATTATTCTCATGTCTATTTGGCATGAAACTTTTACAATTGATTTTACATGTAAATGGAAACATCCATGTCAAATTTTACAACTCTTTGATGGATTTAAAATTTCGCCAAAAAATGTGATGGTACCCTTCGGGCTCGAGGGAAAAACTAAAAAAATAAAAATTTAGACATTATTGACATGTTTTTTTTGACATGAAACTTTTACAAAGTATTTTACGTGAAAAAAAACATCCATTTCAAATTCGGCATCTTTTTTGATGAATTTAGAATTTGGCAAAAAACGCGATGGTACCCTAGAGCTCGAGGCCAAAACCAAATAAAATAATAGTTAAGACATTATTCACATGTTATTTGGCATGAAACTTTTACAATTGATTTTACATGTAAATGGAAACATCCATGTCAAATTTTACAACTTTTTTGATGGATTTAAAATTTCGCCAAAAAAAGTGATGGTACCCCTTCGGGCTCGAGGGAAAAACTAAAAAAATAAAAATTTAGACATTATTGACATGTTTTTTTTGACATGAAACTTTTACAAAGTATTTTACGTGAAAAAAAAACATCCATTTCAAATTCGGCATCTTTTTTGATGAATTTAGAATTTGGCAAAAAACGCGATGGTACCCTAGAGCTCGAGGCCAAAACCAAATAAAATAATAGTTAAGACATTATTCACATGTTATTTGGCATGAAACTTTTACAATTGATTTTACATGTAAATGGAAACATCCATGTCAAATTTTACAACTTTTTTGATGGATTTAAAATTTCTCCAAAAAAAGTGATGGTACCCCTTCGGGCTCGAGGGAAAAACTAAAAAAATAAAAATTTAGACATTATTGACCTTTTTTTTTCACATGAAACTTTTACAAAGTATTTTACGTGAAAAAAAACATCCATTTCAAATTCGGCATCTTTTTTGATGAATTTAGAATTTGGCTAAAAACGCGATGGTAGCCCTAGAGCTCGAGGCCAAAACCAAATAAAATAATAGTTAAGACATTATTCTCATGTCTATTTGGCATGAAACTTTTACAATTGATTTTACATGTAAATGGAAACATCCATGTCAAATTTTACAACTTTTTGATGGATTTAAAATTTCGCCAAAAAATGTGATGGTACCCCTTCGGGCTCGAGGGAAAAACTAAAAAAATAAAAATTTAGACATTATTGACATGTTGTTTTGACATGAAACTTTTACAAAGTATTTTACGTGAAAAAAAACATCCATTTCAAATTCGGCATCTTTTTGATGAATTTAGAATTTGGCAAAAAAACGCGATGGTACCCCTAGAGCTCGAGGCCAAAACCAAATAAAATAATAGTTAAGACATTATTCACATGTCTATTTGGCATGAAACTTTTACAATTGATTTTACATGTAAATGGAAACATCCATGTCAAATTTTACAACTTTTTTGATGGATTTAAAATTTCGCCAAAAAAAGTGATGGTACCCCTTCGGGCTCGAGGGAAAAACTAAAAAAATAAAAATTTAGACATTATTGACATGTTTTTTTGACATGAAACTTTTACAAAGTATTTTACGTGAAAAAAAAACATCCATTTCAAATTCGGCATCTTTTTGATGAATTTAGAATTTGGCAAAAAACGCGATGGTACCCCTAGAGCTCGAGGCCAAAACCAAATAAAATAATAGTTAAGACATTATTCACATGTTATTTGGCATGAAACTTTTACAATTGATTTTACATGTAAATGGAAACATCCATGTCAAATTTTACAACTTTTTTGATGGATTTAAAATTTCGCCAAAAAAAGTGATGGTACCCCTTCGGGCTCGAGGGAAAAACTAAAAAAATAAAAATTTAGACATTATTGACATGTTTTTTTTGACATGAAACTTTTACAAAGTATTTTACGTGAAAAAAAACATCCATTTCAAATTCGGCATCTTTTTGATGAATTTAGAATTTGGCAAAAAACGCGATGGTACCCTAGAGCTCGAGGCCAAAACCAAATAAAATAATAGTTAAGACATTATTCACATGTCTATTTGGCATGAAACTTTTACAATTGATTTTACATGTAAATGGAAACATCCATGTCAAATTTTACAACTTTTTTGATGGATTTAAAATTTCGCCAAAAAAAGTGATGGTACCCCTTCGGGCTCGAGGGAAAAACTAAAAAAATAAAAATTTAGACATTATTGACATGTTTTTTTTGACATGAAACTTTTACAAAGTATTTTACGTGAAAAAAAACATCCATTTCAAATTCGGCATCTTTTTGATGAATTTAGAATTTGGCAAAAAACGCGATGGTACCCTAGAGCTCGAGGCCAAAACCAAATAAAATAATAGTTAAGACATTATTCACATGTCTATTTGGCATGAAACTTTTACAATTGATTTTACATGTAAATGGAAACATCCATGTCAAATTTTACAACTTTTTTGATGGATTTAAAATTTCCCAAAAAAAGTGATGGTACCCCTTCGGGCTCGAGGGAAAAACTAAAAAAATAAAAATTTAGACATTATTGACATGTTTTTTTGACATGAAACTTTTACAAAGTATTTTACGTGAAAAAAAACATCCATTTCAAATTCGGCATCTTTTTGATGAATTTAGAATTTGGCAAAAAAACGCGATGGTACCCTAGAGCTCGAGGCCAAAACCAAATAAAATAATAGTTAAGACATTATTCACATGTCTATTTGGCATGAAACTTTTACAATTGATTTTACATGTAAATGGAAACATCCATGTCAAATTTTACAACTTTTTGATGGATTTAAAATTTCGCCAAAAAAAGTGATGGTACCCCTTCGGGCTCGAGGGAAAAACTAAAAAAATAAAAATTTAGACATTATTGACATGTTTTTTTGACATGAAACTTTTACAAAGTATTTTACGTGAAAAAAAAACATCCATTTCAAATTCGGCATCTTTTTGATGAATTTAGAATTTGGCAAAAAAACGCGATGGTACCCTAGAGCTCGAGGCCAAAACCAAATAAAATAATAGTTAAGACATTATTCACATGTTATTTGGCATGAAACTTTTACAATTGATTTTACATGTAAATGGAAACATCCATGTCAAATTTTACAACTTTTTTGATGGATTTAAAATTTCGCCAAAAAAAGTGATGGTACCCCTTCGGGCTCGAGGGAAAAACTAAAAAAATAAAAATTTAGACATTATTGACATGTTTTTTTTGACATGAAACTTTTACAAAGTATTTTACGTGAAAAAAAACATCCATTTCAAATTCGGCATCTTTTTTGATGAATTTAGAATTTGGCAAAAAAACGCGATGGTACCCTAGAGCTCGAGGCCAAAACCAAATAAAATAATAGTTAAGACATTATTCACATGTCTATTTGGCATGAAACTTTTACAATTGATTTTACATGTAAATGGAAACATCCATGTCAAATTTTACAACTTTTTTGATGGATTTAAAATTTCGCCAAAAAAAGTGATGGTACCCCTTCGGGCTCGAGGGAAAAACTAAAAAAATAAAAATTTAGACATTATTGACATGTTTTTTTTGACATGAAACTTTTACAAAGTATTTTACGTGAAAAAAAACATCCATTTCAAATTCGGCATCTTTTTGATGAATTTAGAATTTGG
This sequence comes from Cuscuta australis, assembly GCA_003260385.1. NCBI lineage: Eukaryota > Viridiplantae > Streptophyta > Magnoliopsida > Solanales > Convolvulaceae > Cuscuta > Cuscuta australis. Next base: position 8,072 of record NQVE01000157.1, on the reverse strand, counting down.
CAAAAAAACGCGATGGTACCCTAGAGCTCGAGGCCAAAACCAAATAAAATAATAGTTAAGACATTATTCACATGTCTATTTGGCATGAAACTTTTACAATTGATTTTACATGTAAATGGAAACATCCATGTCAAATTTTACAACTTTTTTGATGGATTTAAAATTTCGCCAAAAAAAGTGATGGTACCCCTTCGGGCTCGAGGGAAAAACTAAAAAAATAAAAATTTAGACATTATTGACATGTTTTTTTTGACATGAAACTTTTACAAAGTATTTTACGTGAAAAAAAAACATCCATTTCAAATTCGGCATCTTTTTTGATGAATTTAGAATTTGGCAAAAAAACGCGATGGTACCCTAGAGCTCGAGGCCAAAACCAAATAAAATAATAGTTAAGACATTATTCACATGTCTATTTGGCATGAAACTTTTACAATTGATTTTACATGTAAATGGAAACATCCATGTCAAATTTTACAACTTTTTTGATGGATTTAAAATTTCGCCAAAAAAAGTGATGGTACCCCTTCGGGCTCGAGGGAAAAACTAAAAAAATAAAAATTTAGACATTATTGACATGTTTTTTTGACATGAAACTTTTACAAAGTATTTTACGTGAAAAAAAAACATCCATTTCAAATTCGGCATCTTTTTGATGAATTTAGAATTTGGCAAAAAAACGCGATGGTACCCTAGAGCTCGAGGCCAAAACCAAATAAAATAATAGTTAAGACATTATTCACATGTTATTTGGCATGAAACTTTTACAATTGATTTTACATGTAAATGGAAACATCCATGTCAAATTTTACAACTTTTTGATGGATTTAAAATTTCGCCAAAAAAAGTGATGGTACCCCTTCGGGCTCGAGGAAAAACTAAAAAAATAAAAATTTAGACATTATTGACATGTTTTTTTACATGAAACTTTTACAAAGTATTTTACGTGAAAAAAACACATCCATTTCAAATTCGGCATCTTTTTTGATGAATTTAGAATTTGGCTAAAAACGCGATGGTACCCCTAGAGCTCGAGGCCAAAACCAAATAAAATAATAGTTAAGACATTATTCACATGTCTATTTGGCATGAAACTTTTACAATTGATTTTACATGTAAATGGAAACATCCATGTCAAATTTTACAACTTTTTGATGGATTTAAAATTTCTCCAAAAAAAGTGATCGTACCCATTCAGGCTCGAGGGAAAAACTAAAAAAATAAAAATTTAGACATTATTGACATGTTTTTTTTGACATGAAACTTTTACAAAGTATTTTACGTGAAAAAAAACATCCATTTCAAATTCGGCATCTTTTTGATGAATTTAGAATTTGGCAAAAAAACGCGATGGTACCCTAGAGCTCGAGGCCAAAACCAAATAAAATAATAGTTAAGACATTATTCTCATGTCTATTTGGCATGAAACTTTTACAATTGATTTTACATGTAAATGGAAACATCCATGTCAAATTTTACAACTTTTTGATGGATTTAAAATTTCGCCAAAAAAAGTGATGGTACCCCTTCGGGCTCGAGGGAAAAACTAAAAAAATAAAAATTTAGACATTATTGACATGTTTTTTTTGACATGAAACTTTTACAAAGTATTTTACGTGAAAAAAAACATCCATTTCAAATTCGGCATCTTTTTTGATGAATTTAGAATTTGGCAAAAAAACGCGATGGTACCCCTAGAGCTCGAGGCCAAAACCAAATAAAATAATAGTTAAGACATTATTCACATGTCTATTTGGCATGAAACTTTTACAATTGATTTTACATGTAAATGGAAACATCCATGTCAAATTTTACAACTTTTTTGATGGATTTCAAATTTCGCCAAAAAAAGTGATGGTACCCCTTCGGGCTCGAGGGAAAAACTAAAAAAATAAAAATTTAGACATTATTGACATGTTTTTTTTGACATGAAACTTTTACAAAGTATTTTACGTGAAAAAAAACATCCATTTCAAATTCGGCATCTTTTTGATGAATTTAGAATTTGGCAAAAAAACGCGATGGTACCCTAGAGCTCGAGGCCAAAACCAAATAAAATAATAGTTAAGACATTATTCACATTTGTATTTGGCATGAAACTTTTACAATTGATTTTACATGTAAATGGAAACATCCATGTCAAATTTTACAACTTTTTTGATGGATTTAAAATTTCGCCAAAAAAAGTGATGGTACCCCTTCGGGCTCGAGGGAAAAACTAAAAAAATAAAAATTTAGACATTATTGACATGTTTTTTTGACATGAAACTTTTACAAAGTATTTTACGTGAAAAAAAACATCCATTTCAAATTCGGCATCTTTTTGATGAATTTAGAATTTGGCAAAAAAACGCGATGGTACCCTAGAGCTCGAGGCCAAAACCAAATAAAATAATAGTTAAGACATTATTCACATGTGTATTTGGCATGAAACTTTTACAATTGATTTTACATGTAAATGGAAACATCCATGTCAAATTTTACAACTTTTTTGATGGATTTAAAATTTCGCCAAAAAAGTGATGGTACCCCTTCGGGCTCGAGGGAAAAACTAAAAAAATAAAAATTTAGACATTATTGACATGTTTTTTTTGACATGAAACTTTTACAAAGTAATTTACGTTAAAAAAAAACATCCATTTCAAATTCGGCATCTTTTTGATGAATTTAGAATTTGGCAAAAAAACGCGATGGTACCCTAGAGCTCGAGGCCAAAACCAAATAAAATAATAGTTAAGACATTATTCTCATGTCTATTTGGCATGAAACTTTTACAATTGATTTTACATGTAAATGGAAACATCCATGTCAAATTTTACAACTTTTTGATGGATTTAAAATTTCGCCAAAAAATGTGATGGTACCCCTTCGGGCTCGAGGGAAAAACTAAAAAAAATAAAAATTTAGACATTATTGACATGTTTTTTTGACATGAAACTTTTACAAAGTATTTTACGTGAAAAAAAAACATCCATTTCAAATTCGGCATCTTTTTGATGAATTTAGAATTTGGCAAAAAACGCGATGGTACCCTAGAGCTCGAGGCCAAAACCAAATAAAATAATAGTTAAGACATTATTCACATGTTATTTGGCATGAAACTTTTACAATTGATTTTACATGTAAATGGAAACATCCATGTCAAATTTTACAACTTTTTTGATGGATTTAAAATTTCCCAAAAAAAGTGATGTACCCCTTCGGGCTCGAGGGAAAAACTAAAAAAATAAAAATTTAGACATTATTGACATGTTTTTTTGACATGAAACTTTTACAAAGTATTTTACGTGAAAAAAAACATCCATTTCAAATTCGGCATCTTTTTTGATGAATTTAGAATTGGCTAAAAAACGCGATGGTACCCCTAGAGCTCGAGGCCAAAACCAAATAAAATAATAGTAAGACATTATTCACATGTCTATTTGCATGAAACTTTTACAATTGATTTTACATGTAAATGGAAACATCCATGTCAAATTTTACAACTTTTTGATGGATTTAAAATTTCGCCAAAAAAGTGATGGTACCCCTTCGGCTCGAGGAAAAACTAAAAAAATAAAAATTTAGACATTATTGACATGTTTTTTTTGACATGAAACTTTTACAAAGTATTTTACGTGAAAAAAAAACATCCATTTCAAATTCGGCATCTTTTTGATGAATTTAGAATTTGGCAAAAAAACGCGATGGTACCCTAGAGCTCGAGGCCAAAACCAAATAAAATAATAGTTAAGACATTATTCACATGTCTATTTGGCATGAAACTTTTACAATTGATTTTACATGTAAATGGAAACATCCATGTCAAATTTTACAACTTTTTTGATGGATTTAAAATTCTCCAAAAAAAGTGATGTACCCCTTCGGGCTCGAGGGAAAAACTAAAAAAATAAAAATTTAGACATTATTGACATGTTTTTTTTACATGAAACTTTTACAAAGTATTTTACGTGAAAAAAAACATCCATTTCAAATTCGGCATCTTTTTGATGAATTTAGAATTTGGCAAAAAAACGCGATGGTACCCTAGAGCTCGAGGCCAAAACCAAATAAAATAATAGTTAAGACATTATTCACATGTCTATTTGGCATGAAACTTTTACAATTGATTTTACATGTAAATGGAAACATCCATGTCAAATTTTACAACTTTTTTGATGATTTAAAATTTCGCCAAAAAAAAGTGATGGTACCCCTTCGGGCTCGAGGGAAAAACTAAAAAAATAAAAATTTAGACATTATTGACATGTTTTTTTGACATGAAACTTTTACAAAGTATTTTACGTGAAAAAAAAACATCCATTTCAAATTCGGCATCTTTTTGATGAATTTAGAATTTGGCAAAAAAACGCGATGGTACCCTAGGCTCGAGGCCAAAACCAAATAAAATAATAGTTAAGACATTATTCACATGTCTATTTGGCATGAAACTTTTACAATTGATTTTACATGTAAATGGAAACATCCATGTCAAATTTTACAACTTTTTTGATGGATTTAAAATTTCGCCAAAAAAAGTGATGGTACCCCTTCGGCTCGAGGGAAAAACTAAAAAAATAAAAATTTAGACATTATTGACCTTTTTTTTCACATGAAACTTTTACAAAGTATTTTACGTGAAAAAAACCATCCATTTCAAATTCGGCATCTTTTTGATGAATTTAGAATTTGGCTAAAAAACGCGATGGTACCCTAGAGCTTGAGGCCAAGACCAAATAAAATAATAGTTAAGACATTATTCACATGTCTATTTGGCATGAAACTTTTACAATTGATTTTACATGTAAATGGAAACATCCATGTCAAATTTCGCAATTTTTTGATGGATTTAAAATTTCTCCAAAAAAAGTGATGGTACCCCTTCGGGCTCGAGGGAAAAACTAAAAAAATAAAAATTTAGACATTATTGACATGTTTTTTTGACATGAAACTTTTACAAAGTATTTTACGTGAAAAAAAACATCCATTTCAAATTCGGCATCTTTTTGATGAATTTAGAATTTGGCAAAAAAACGCGATGGTACCCCTAGAGCTCGAGGCCAAAACCAAATAAAATAATAGTTAAGACATTATTCACATGTCTATTTGGCATGAAACTTTTACAATTGATTTTACATGTAAATGGAAACATCCATGTCAAATTTTACAACTTTTTTGATGGATTTAAAATTTCTCCAAAAAAAGTGATGGTACCCCTTCGGGCTCGAGGGAAAAACTAAAAAAATAAAATTTAGACATTATTGACATGTTTTTTTTGACATGAAACTTTTACAAAGTATTTTACGTGAAAAAAAAACATCCATTTCAAATTCGGCATCTTTTTTGATGAATTTAGAATTTGGCAAAAAAACGCGATGGTAGCCCTAGAGCTCGAGGCCAAAACCAAATAAAATAATAGTTAAGACATTATTCACATGTCTATTTGGCATGAAACTTTTACAATTGATTTTACATGTAAATGGAAACATCCATGTCAAATTTTACAACTTTTTTGATGGATTTAAAATTTCGCCAAAAAAGTGATGGTACCCCTTCGGGCTCGAGGAAAAACTAAAAAAATAAAAATTTAGACATTATTGACATGTTTTTTCACATGAAACTTTTACAAAGTATTTTACGTGAAAAAAAAACATCCATTTCAAATTCGGCATCTTTTTGATGAATTTAGAATTTGGCAAAAAACGCGATGGTACCCCTAGAGCTCGAGGCCAAAACCAAATAAAATAATAGTTAAGACATTATTCACATGTCTATTTGGCATGAAACTTTTACAATTGATTTTACATGTAAATGGAAACATCCATGTCAAATTTACAACTTTTTTGATGGATTTAAAATTTCCCAAAAAAAGTGATGGTACCCCTTCGGCTCGAGGAAAAACTAAAAAAATAAAAATTTAGACATTATTGACATGTTTTTTTGACATGAAACTTTTACAAAGTATTTTACGTGAAAAAAAACATCCATTCAAATTCGGCATCTTTTTTGATGAATTTAGAATTTGGCAAAAAAACGCGATGGTACCCTAGAGCTCGAGGCCAAAACCAAATAAAATAATAGTTAAGACATTATTCACATGTCTATTTGGCATGAAACTTTTACAATTGATTTTACATGTAAATGGAAACATCCATGTCAAATTTTACAACTTTTTTGATGGATTTAAAATTTCCCAAAAAAATGATGGTACCCCTTCGGGCTCGAGGGAAAAAACTAAAAAAATAAAAATTTAGACATTATTGACATGTTTTTTTTGACATGAAACTTTTACAAAGTATTTTACGTGAAAAAAAAACATCCATTTCAAATTCGCATCTTTTTGATGAATTTAGAATTTGGCCAAAAAAAACGCGGATGGTACCCCTAGAGCTCGAGGCCAAAACCAAATAAAATAATAGTTAAGACATTATTCCATGTTATTTGGCATGAAACTTTTACAATTGATTTACATGTAAATGGAAACATCCATGTCAAATTTTAAACTTTTTTGATGGATTTAAAATTCGCCAAAAAAAGTGATGTACCCCTTCGGCTCGAGGGAAAAACTAAAAAAATAAAAATTTAGACATTATTGACCTTTTTTTTCACATGAAACTTTTACAAAGTATTTTACGTGAAAAAAAACATCCATTTCAAATTCGGCATCTTTTTTGATGAATTTAGAATTTGGCTAAAAAACGCGATGGTACCCTAGAGCTCAAGGCCAAAACCAAATAAAATAATAGTTAAGACATTATTCACATGTCTATTTGGCATGAAACTTTTACAATTGATTTTACATGTAAATGGAAACATCCATGTCAAATTTCGCAATTTTTTGATGGATTTAAAATTCCACCAAAAAAAGTGATGGTACCCCTTCGGGCTCGAGGAAAACTAAAAAAAATAAAAATTTAGACATTATTGACATGTTTTTTTGACATGAAACTTTTACAAAGTATTTTACGTGAAAAAAAAACATCCATTTCAAATTCGGCATTTTTGATGAATTTAGAATTTGGCAAAAAAACGCGATGGTACCCTAGAGCTCGAGGCCAAAACCAAATAAAATAATAGTTAAGACATTATTCACATGTCTATTTGGCATGAAACTTTTACAATTGATTTTACATGTAAATGGAAACATCCATGTCAAATTTTACAACTTTTTTGATGGATTTAAAATTTCGCCAAAAAAAGTGATGGTACCCCTTCGGGCTCGAGGGAAAAACTAAAAAAATAAAAATTTAGACATTATTGACATGTTTTTTTTGACATGAAACTTTTACAAAGTATTTTACGTGAAAAAAAAACATCCATTTCAAATTCGGCATCTTTTTTGATGAATTTAGAATTTGGCAAAAAAAACGCGATGGTAGCCCTAGAGCTCGAGGCCAAAACCAAATAAAATAATAGTTAAGACATTATTCACATGTCTATTTGGCATGAAACTTTTACAATTGATTTTACATGTAAATGGAAACATCCATGTCAAATTTTACAAATTTTTGATGGATTTAAAATTTCGCCAAAAAAATGTGATGGTACCCCTTCGGGCTCGAGGAAAAAACTAAAAAAATAAAAATTTAGACATTATTGACATGTTTTTTTTCACATGAAACTTTTACAAAGTATTTTACGTGAAAACAAAAACATCCATTTCAAATTCGGCATCTTTTTGATGAATTTAAATTTGGCAAAAAACGCGATGGTACCCTAGAGCTCGGCCAAAACCAAATAAAATAATAGTTAAGACATTATTCACATGTCTATTTGGCATGAAACTTTTACAATTGATTTTACATGTAAATGGAAACATCCATGTCAAATTTTACAACTTTTTTGATGGATTTAAAATTCCGCCAAAAAAAGTGATGGTACCCCTTCGGCTCGAGGGAAAAACTAAAAAAAATAAAAAATTTAGACATTATTGACTTTTTTTTTCACATGAAACTTTTACAAAGTATTTTACGTGAAAAAAAACATCCATTTCAAATTCGGCATCTTTTTTGATGAATTTAGAATTTGGCAAAAAACGCGATGGTACCCTAGAGCTGAGGCCAAAACCAAATAAAATAATAGTTAAGACATTA